>APFE030907184.1:65582-109397 GCA_000404065.3 Pinus taeda | reverse complement strand
TTCAGATTTCTTCTTAAGGAAATATATCCATGTATTCCTTGAGAAGTCATCTATAAATGATACATAGTACACAGACTTACCCAGTGATGGAACCTTCACAGGTCCAAACACGTCACTATGCATAATCTCTAAGTTTTTCCCTCTTACCACCAGAGGGGAAACTCACCCGATTCTGCTTCCCATATACACAATTTTCACAGAAATCAAAATCCAGAGAGTTATTACTGATACCTTCTACCATACCTTTACCATGAAGTATTTGCAGGCCCTTCTCTCCAATATGTCCAATCCTTTGATGCCACAACATGGTCTTCTCTCCAGAGACCACTAGATTTTCTGCTCCATTTTCAGGAACCATAGAACTATTGCACCCATCAACAACAGTGTTACCTTGCAGCTTGTAGAGAGTTGCAATCCGAACTCCCCGCATCAATACCAGTGCTCCTCGAACCATCTTATAGGTATCCTTCTCAAACATTGTCTTTACACCTGCATCATCCAACTTGCTTATAGAAATCAAATTTCTGGCCAACGCAGGAATATGCAGAACACCCGGAAGGGTTCTAACCCTTCCACCTTGCAACTTCAACTTTAATTTTCTGCGACCAATGATTTTAGCCTTCCTATTATCTCCTAAGAAGACATCACCACCATCATATTTCTCATACTCACAGAACCACACTCTATGGGGAGTGAAGTGAAAGGATGCACCTGAGTCAATCAACCATGCCTCATGATCTACATGTGTACTTGAAGAAGCCAAGTACACATCCCCACCTTCATCTGAGGTGGTTTTCACCTCTGCAGGAGGAGCATCATCAGATCCCTTTTCTTTATCAAGAGCTTTAGATTTACATTCCCTTTTGTAGTGCCCTTCCTTTCCGCATTTCCAGCATGCCACCTTTACAAGTTTTCTTGGAGATTTAGATCTCCCTCTAGATTTAGATTTCCCACTCGATGACTTATTTTTGTTTCTGTTCTGGAACCGTCCTCGTACAGACAAGGCATCACCATTCTAGCTCTCCATATTTTTTCGTCTTATCTCCTCCATCAACAAGGATGAGACTATTTCATCAAACTACAAGGCAGATGCATTGCTACCTATTGCAATAAACAGACTATCCCATGAATCTGGTAGAGAAGACAACAAACTAGTGCACTTATCTTCATCTGAAATTTTAATATCAACAGATGCTAACTGAATTACCACAGTATTAAATGCATTCAGATGCTTTGTCACTGAGTCTCCATCTTTCATCCTCAGTTTATACAGCTTTTTCTGTAGGAATAGTTTCTTCACCAGAGACTTAGATTGGTACAAAGTCCCTAACTTGTCCCATAAAGCCTTCGTCGTAGCTTCCCCTGATACATTTAGCAATACTGAATCTGAGAGACAAAATCGTATTGTGCTCTTTGCCTTTCGATCCAACTTCTTCCATTCTTCATCAGACACACCCATTGGTTTAGTACCTGGATCTACCACGATCCACTGATCTTTATCCACCAACAGATTCTCCATCTTGAGTTTCCACAACTCAAAACTCTGACCATTAACTTTCTCGATCTCTATCTTTCCACTGCTCGCCATCTTCTTTCACCACTAGAATCGAACTCGCAGATATCCCACTGAATAGGGTCTACCATAGGCCCGAGTGAAACCCCTCAGCATCAAAGGCGTCCCCTTGAGGCCAAAACAACTCTGATACCAAATGTAGGTTTTAACCCCGTACAAAAATTACCTGCATACGAATTCTAAAACACAAAATAAACCATGCGAGAGCATAACACATAAAACACATATACACAGAGATTTTCCCCTGGATCCCAAAACCAGGACTACCAGCTTGATTTTTCATTATGTTCCTTTCAATGTTATAATACATATTTATACATGTTCAATCATCCAATACCATGGATCGAAAACCATCGCGTCCAATACCATGTGCGAAAATATGCACAAAACCATAGGTGGGTCTGCCCAACCTAACATAGGCTCCAAAACCAAAAATTTTTGGAGCGCTGCCCCGGACCCCATAGAGTGGGGTTACCTGAACCACTCAAACCCCCTGTGACCCCCCTGCTATGCAATCGGCACAACGAGGGGGGGGGCTCCGCCCCCCCTCTAACCCCCCAGTTAACTACATGGGCTAGTCGTGGAAAGAATATAACACAACCCAACATCTCCTTTATGAATATTTGAGTCACTTCACTAGTTGAATTGGTAGTCTTGAATGCTACAAAATGTGCCACTTTTCTCAACTTGTCAATGACCACCATAATAGTATCATGTTTCCTAGTTGTTCTTGGAAACCCAAAAATAAAATCCATGGAGATCACTTCCCACTTCCATTTTGCAATGGGAATGGGCTACAATAAACCTATTGGATGTTTACATTCAACCTTCACTTGTTGTCACTCTATGAACTTAGCCACAAAATCAACCACTTTATTTTTCAAGCTAGAACCATAATATAAATGTTTGATGGTCGTGAGAGTCTTTTGGTATCCTAGGTGGTCAAAATATGGCTTAGCATGAAATTCTCTCATTATGAGTCTCTTCCAATCAAAATTTTTTGGCACACATATTTTATTCTTGAATTTAATTATCCCATCGTCCATGAGATTATACTCCTCATCCATTCCACCCTCATCATTCTTTTATAGCCTTTCTTTTATATATTGATACTTCTCGTCATGTTGCCAAGCAATTTTTATCTTTTCTTCAAGATTAGTCCCATAAGAACTTATGGTTGCTAAAGGATTTAATTGCACCCTCCTACTGAGTGCATGTACTACCTTATTTTCCTTTCCCTTTATGTATCTGATTTCAAAATCAAATTCATTGAGTATGGCTAGCCATCGGTACATTTAACTTGGGCTATTCAAATAAATACTTCATCCATCTATGGTATGTCATGAGCATAAATTTTCTACTGAGGAGGTAATGCCTCCACATCTTCAATGCATGGATAATGGCAGCTAATTCCAGATCACGGGTCACATAGTTTTCCTTGTGTTCATTTAATTTATGTGGTTCACAAAAAACTACCTGTACTTCCTATATCAAGACTCCATCAAGCCCCTCTTTGCAAGAATCTATACAAACCACAAAATCCTTATTTGGATCTACAATCCTCAACATTAGTGCATTAGTGAAAAACTCTTTTAACTGCTCAAATCTTGTTCCACATTCATTTGTCCACTCAAATTTCCTTCTTTTATCTTCAAGGAAGGGATTGGATGGCCTATCTTAGATAAATTTATGATTAGTATCCTTTCAACCCCATGAATCAACTAATCTCATTCACATTCTTTAGTTTTTTCCACTCCATGATGGCCTCTATTTTTTTTGGAACAACTAATATCACCTCCTTGGGACAATGTGCCCCCAATAATGTACCTATTATTAGAAGAATTCACACTTACTAAGATTTTGCATAGATTTAATGTTCCCTTATCAATTTCTATACGGTTGCCAAATTCTCTTTGTGCTCCTCCTTGGTCTTTGAATAGACCAAAATGTCATCCAAAAAGGCTATGAAAAACTTATCCAAATAAGGGCACAACACAATATTCATTAAACACATGAAAGTGGCAGGGGCATTAATAATCCCAAAGGGTACCACCATAAATTCATAATGCCAATATATGTTCTTGAATGCAGACTTATGGATATTCTCTTCTTTGATGCACACTTGATGATATTCTGAACTCAAATCGATCTTGGAGAATATTGTTGCTCCTCTCAATTGGTCAAATAAATCATCAATCCATGCAATGGATACCTATTATTTATGGTCACTTTGTTTCATTTCTTGTAGTCAATATAGAGTCTAAGAATGCCATCCTTTTTTGTCACAAACAAAATTTGTCATCCCCATGGAGACACATTGGGCCTTATCTAGCCTTTATCAAGCATTTCCTTAAGTTGTAATTTCATCTCAATTAGTTCAAGCATACTGTTAAGACCTAATAATTGGGATTGGATGAATACATGTAAAATAGTGTAAATAGAAAATAAGGAGAGCTGGAATATGAAGGGACACTGGGAGATGAAGCCCAAGAGTATCTACATCCATGTATATATCTATGATCAACCTTAATGAAAAATCACAATTCATTTGAGGAGTTACCTCCTGGCCTAACATGGTATTAGGGCCGTGTTTCTTTTTAGACTTGTAACTCTTGTATTCTACCATTTTTCTACTCCCATTTAGAGTTTTCTACCTTGAGATGTTGAACGCATGAGGGTGCCAAAGGTTTTCTTCCTAGAGGAGTTGTGGTGCGGTGAGAGTCGAACAAAGGTGCATTAAATCGCTCCTGCACGAATGGTATGGTGATATTTAATAAATGTGTCTATGTTATGAATATGTTGGAGTGTTAGCATGATTGTGTTGTATGGTCTATGTTCTAAACAATGTTTTTATATAAGGTGTATCGAAATCTATTGTTTTTTTTTATTGTGTTCTGATTCTGCTGTGATATCGACCGCCATCACTACACACACACACACAGATATATATATACACTCACACACACACACACACATTGAGTTGCATATATAACGTTGGCCTCCATATATAACGATGCCTTATTTGTGTTTCGTTTGTAATGAAATCCTCCCCTCATACTTGACCTCCCTCATATTCTCCCTTCCCCATATAACCCTCCCCCATATACTCCCTCCCTCATTTACTCCCTCCCCCAAATATTACCTCTATCATATATGACTAATCAGAATTCTATTTTTCACAATATTTCTACTAGAGTGCAATTTTTTACACCAGAAGTGCAGAAAAGAGAACTATCCTGAATGGTGACAGAAGATAAAACACACTCTCATTTTCAATGAGTTGTGGAAAGGTTTTGTTGTAGGAGAAGGGGATAATGAATCTGCAAAGGCCACCTCAGATAAGGAGATTTCCATTTGGGAAAACAAGAACAGCAAGGCTTATGACTTGATTGCACCATCTATAAATGAAGAGGTGAGTCACCATTTTCAAATGCTTCTGAAGCCTTACATAAGTTCAAGGAACTCTATGACTCACACTCCTAACTTGAAGTTGTCCAATTGATGATTAAATTGTTCAGTCTTGAATTGAAAAATGATAACCCTCTTGCTTTAGCATCATAAGTAATATATATTATGCATGATATCAAAACCACTGGTGTTTAAATAGACATCCTCTGATAGCTTATGTCAAGGCACTATATCTCACTTATTCAAATTATCTCGAGTCATTGCAGGTAAGTGGAAACCTCGAGGAGATTATCTTTGACTCCATTGAGAAGAATTTTTCTGAGAGAGAGAAGGATTTTGGGAAGAAGACAACTCCTCGATATTCTGAAGAAGTTGCGTTTCTTTCACATAACTAGAAGAATCATGCACAATGTTCTTCTAGAGGAAGAGGTGTCCGAAGAGGAAGAGGAAGAAGGAATTTTAGAGGCAAGGGGCGCAGACAGTTCCAAGGAGAAAAGTTTTATCTTCATTGCATATGTTGAAATAGAGATGGACATGATGCATCCACATGTAAGTTGCCTTAGGAAAAAATTGAGCAGGAAATAAATGAAGTCAAAGGTAAAACCAATGAAAAAGGGAAAGGTAAAGCACCTGAATCCACTCATTATGTTGTGGAACTTTGCAATATTGGAGTAACTGAAGACTTATTTAATGCTTCACTTGCTTCTTGGAAAAAATTTTGGTTGCTTGATTTAGGGGCAACTTGCCACATGAATTTTAGAAGAGATTTTTTTGAAGAATTTACTAACAATGTTTATAGAGTAGTATACTTTACAGTCAAGTCAAAACTCAAGCCATCAAGGCTTGGCACAATCAAGGTCAAACTGCCTGGTCTTCCAGACTTTCTTCTACATGATGTTCTATATCTCCTAAATCTTAGGAGAAACTTGTTGTCTTTGGTCCACATCCACCAGCAAGGACACTCCATTCATATTTTTTATGGTAATGTTAAGGTCAGAAAAGCATCAGATCGCTCACTTTTCATGACTAGGATAGAAGAGTAAAGACTTCTTAAGCTACAAGGTACCTCTGCTCGTGCAAAAAACTTCTCATACAGTTCTCATTATCATGAAGGTACATTTCCATCAAGTCTTTTATGGCATGCTAGATTTTGACACTTGAATTATGACAACCTTCATATGTTGAAGAAAAGTGGTGTTACTCGTTTGCCTACAATTCCAAGGAAACTTAAGAAATGTGATGATTGCATCTTAGGAAAGCACAACAAACAATATTTTCATGATTCACATTCTAGAGCACATAGAAAACTTGAACTTATTCATTCAGACTAATGTGGCCCAATGTTTGTTCCTTCTACAAATGGAAATAAATATATGATGGCATTTATTGATGACTACACCAGAATGTGTTGGGTTTTTATATTGAAGAACAAATTTGATGCTTTTCACACATTCAATAACTTTCATGCATGGATTGAAAATGATGCATAATCTCATATTGGCTCTATTCACACTAATAATGGAAAATAATACACTTCAAATGAATTTGAAAACTATCTTCCCCAGCATGGGATCAAACATCAAACAACTGTGCCTTCTAATCCCCAACAAAACGAAGTAGTTGGAAGAATGAACAAGACAATCTTAAATATGGTACGTTCCATGATGTTTTTCAAGAATGTTAAACTAATGTTTTGGGTTGATGCAATTCTATGTGTTTTGTATGTAAAGAATAAGTGTCCATCTAATGCTATTAGAAACAAGACTCCTTATGAAATGTGGTTTGGCCACTTTCCTTCGGTAAATCATCTCAGGGTCTTTGGTTCCACGTGTTATGCCTTGATACCTAAGGAACAAATAAACAAACTTGGTGAAACAAGTTGTAAGTGTATCTTTTTGGGGTATTCAAATGCCTCCAAATCATATTGTCTCTATGATGAAGTTAATAAGAAGTTTGTAATTTATAGAGATGTGATCTTTCTTGAATCTTCCAAGGCTAACAATGTTTTTGAGTGACAACTTGATCTCCTAGATAGATTCATACATACCAAATATTTTCAAGAAATTGATATTGAGATTCCAAATCTTGAACGAGGGATTTCTATATTGAATCAATCCGTGGAATCTTCTTTTGAAGCACTCTCTCCCCCACATGAATCTCCAGCCACTGATGACACTTTGAGTGATCTGATTGACAAAATTAGGAGACTCAACCTTGATTCAGCCCCAACTCAGTCAATTGAGCAGCGTGGGCCATCTCAGAAAGGTCCTCCAAAATGGTTGACAAAGACATTTGAAAGTGTTCATCCTAATGAGGTTGGAAAGACAATAACAAGAAATCCAACCAGGAAAAATGGAGGTGATGTAGACAATTCTAATTCACCTGTTGATATGGATGTTTCTTATGATTGTGAACTAAATTTGTCTTCATATTTTGAACCAACTTCCTTCAAATAAGTCGCTTCTCATGATGAATGGAAAGAAATGATACAAAGGGAGTATGATGCCTTGATAAAGCATGGCACTTGGAAGCTGGTTGATCCTCCATTGGTAACCAAACCAATAGGTTGTAAGTGGGTCTACAAGAACAAGTATAAAGATTATGGCTCACTTAAAAAGCACAAAGCCAGGCTTGTGGAAAAGGTTTTGCACAAAAGGAAGGGGTCGACTATGAGGATATTTTCCCCCCGTAAAAAATGAGCTACCATATGGACACTCTTTGCATTGGCAGCTCATAACAATTGGAAAGTCCATCAAATGGATGTAAAAACTGATTTCTTGATTGGAGATCTGAAAGAGAATATTTTAATGTCCCAGCCAAAAGGATTTGTTGTGAAGGGTGAAGAACATAAAGTATGAAAGATTGTAAAATCCTCGTATGGCCTCAAGAAAGCACTGCTTGCATGGTACGAGAAGTTAACAGAGGATCTTTTGAAACTCAACTTCAAACATTCTAATCTTGATGAGGAAACTTTGTTTGTCAAGAAAGTTGGCAAAAAAATTGTATATCTTATGGTGTATGTAGATGATCTTTTGATGACATGGAACAATGATAGATATATTTCATCCATAAAGAAGGAATTGAGGAGAGGTTTTGAAATCACAAACTTGGGGTATGTTCACTACTATCTTGGTATTGAAGTAACTCAACATCTGAAGTTTATATTCCTCTCTCAAAACAAGTACATTGGAGATCTGTTGAACAAGTTTGGCATGGCTGAGTGCAATCATTTGACTACTCCAGTGGAACTGAACTTAAAGCTCACGTCCACTAAAGGAAAAGAATTTGAGGGTAGAACAAAGTATAGACAACTTGTAGAAAGTCTCAACTACCTGACTAATACTAGACTAGACATTTCATTTTTTGTTGGAATCCTCTCCAAGTTTATGAAAAATCCTTGTGAGGGACATTGGTCTACTGGAAAAAGAGTTCTAAAGTACTTGAAGGGAACTCAAGACTTTGGACTTAACTATACACAGGTGGGTGACTTCAGCTTGATTGGATACTCTGATTCAAACTTTGATGGAGATAAAGAAATTGGGGTATCTACTTCAGGTTATGCTATCAATCTTGGATCAGGAGTTGTCTTTTGGATTTCACACAAACAATCAGTTCCACTAGATTCCACAATAGAAGTAGAATATGTGGCAGTAGCTAAAGCAATAAAGGAAATTGTGTGGCTCAGGAAAATTATGGAATATTTGCAGGTGAAACAAGTGCGTTCAACTCCACTCATGATTGACAAAACTTCTGCAATAAAGTTAGCTAAGAACCCAAAGTTATGTGATCGAACGAAGCAAATCAATACAAAATAACATCTGATTTGACATCATGTTGAGGCCAATACAACCCATCTACACTATTATTCCACAAATGAGTAGATTGCAGACATTTTCACTAAATTTCTTGGAAGGGAAAAGTTCAAAAGATTCAAAACGATGCTTGGACTCACCAACATCCCTTCAGATTAAGGGTGGAAACGTTGACACCTAATCATTGGGATTTGGTGAATATGTGTAAAATAGTGTAAATAGAAAAAAGTAGAGTTGGAATATGAAGAGACACTGGGAGATGAAGCCCAAGAGTCCTTGCCTCCATGTATATATCTATGATTAGCCTTAATGCAAAATCACAATTCATTTGAGTTACCTCCTGGCCTGACACATACTCATCCTATACGATGCTTTGGATGGTTGTGTTGATCCAGAAATAAATTCAATAGAGAAATAAACCTCTTTGTGAGGAGTTAATCCATGAACTTTTGTTGGGAATAAATCTGCCAGATGTCACTTCAGCAGTTCATCCTCTCCATCACTGTTAATGGATTTTTCATTGCTAGAAATTTGCATAAAAAATAAATGGCAACCTTTCTTGTTGCTTCTTTTGACTTGCATGGTTTTTATCAGCCTCACTGAAGTAGGCTTTAGCTTCCCTTGCAATATATTCCTTTCTCCATGCTCATCTATGCACTTGATTGATTTTTCAAAACAATCAACTTTGGTATCACCCAAAAACATGTTGTATGCACCCAATGGTATCACATTGAGGATTTCTACTATTGGAATTCCACTTTATTCAATTAGGAAAACCTTCACCCAATATTCAACCCCCTCCTTTATTCTCATGGCTAATTGAACTAGTTAGGGTTTCTCATGTGGTTCTTGATTCAAAATGAAATTGTCCCACAATCATTGTGCTAATGTAAGTATACTTACAAGCGAGGTCAATCAAAACATAAATTGTCTGATTGCAAATATTACCTTCCATCTTAGTTATAGAAGCATGATGATCTACCTGCCGATTTTCCAGTGTCGCATAGATCTTGGGCGTACCACGTGCCACATCTCCTACATTTTGTGCTTCATGCGTGCTATAAAACCTTGGACCAACATGCTTGTGCCATGGGAAATCCTTCCTCAAGTGGTTTCCTCCATATGTCCAACATGTATATGGACCCTTCCCATGACTATTGCCTGCTTCTTAAGCAGAAAAATCCTTGCCTTTGGTGCTAAATGTTTGTTAAATCTCTTGAGTAGCACAAGCAACATGCAATTCCTTAATCATTTTCCAGCCTCTTCCCATTGAATTTGACATTGTTTTTAGACATCCAATCAGATTTAAACTATTGCCTGTGTTTAGATTGAGTGTAGCATTGTTTTACCTTTTTAATCACATCATATAGTGTCTGAGGCTCATGGATCTTAATTTGATCTTTGAGTGATAGAGGAATCCCACTTATAAAACTCTAAATTTTTCCTTCTCACCTTTAATATAAGACACATATCTCAACAATTCCAGGAACTTGGTGATGTGTTCTTCATATGACATTTGTCCTATCCTAAGCTCATAGAATTATTTTTCTTTGTTGTCATAGTGTTTGCCTGATAAATATTCCTCTAAAGTACCTTTCAAATTTGTTCCAACTCAAGCCCTATTCAGATATGCCCTTGGCATTCTTCAAATATTCCCACCATATGTTTGTTTTTCCTTTTAGGCTATAGGTGACTACCTTTACTTTCATGTTCTCACAATAGTTATGGCTTCTAAATAGTTTCTTCATTCCAAGCAGCGAAGCTTCTAGATATTTGTATTTCTTCATCTCTTCATCAAATGTGGTTGGTTTTTCCTTCTTAAATTCCTTTAGATATGGTCCCTTTCTCTCTTTCTGTGATGGTGATGATGATAATGATGACGATGTCTCCAAGCAGTAGAACTAGAATTTCTACCAGAATGATGTCCATGGGTGTTGGTTATTCTCTCTATGGTGCTTAATGGTGCATTCCCTCTCACAATGTCTTCAATTTCCCTTTAGTTCCTTTTCGTGGACCTTCAACCATCTACCCCATTTTTTCCTCTCTTCTGATGCAAAAAGGGATATGCTTATCTTTGTGACTAGCCCCCAACTCATACTACCCATGTCTCTGTAATTATGAGAGGATTTGCAGTACAACTGCATTTACCTCAGCTTGTTTTTCATGTGCCCTTACCAACCTTTCATTATTAGCCTTACAACTCCTAATATCGGCCTTTAATCTCCTCAAGGTATCCATCCAGTTAGGAGAGTTTACCCCCCCCCCCCTCCCCCCCACCCTTGG
Source organism: Pinus taeda (assembly GCA_000404065.3). NCBI lineage: Eukaryota > Viridiplantae > Streptophyta > Pinopsida > Pinales > Pinaceae > Pinus > Pinus taeda. Next base: position 98,321 of record APFE030907184.1, on the reverse strand, counting down.
CCAATTGATCTTTATTCTTTTTTTTGTCCTTCCTTCTTCATATCCATGTTGTGATTGATTAGAGCTATATTGCACCATTACTTCCCTCATTATTTTGTTCAAATTTTCCTTTACTGGTTCTAATCTGGAATCATTCATATGCAATGTTAGTTACATCATAATATAAATAAATGAAAAATTCATGCCCTTGAGCTTGCTTTCGTGGAGTTGTTATGGTAGGGCTAGTTGTAACAATAGTTTGTTAGAGCATCAATACAATAAAATCATAACAAACATTAGTACCATAGTACATTATTAAGACACAAAGTAATCACATCCATCATGCATAAAATAAATCAATCATAGATAGGGTTTTAATGCCTAAACATTAGTTCAGTTAATTTGTAAAAATCATTATGAAACCCCTTGCTCTATTACCCTATAACATAGTACCAACTTGTTTTCCCCATGATAGAGCCCATCCACTCCAAGTTTTGAACTTGGGTGCTATGATACCACTCTATAACACTCCCCCTCCTAAGTCCCACCAAAATACATGTTAGAAGGAGGTGAATCCAAGGTAGTGTTATGGAAATGAGGTCTACAATTTTTTATCTTCTTCAACTTCCTTAAAAACTTCAAGTATATGAATCCATCTCACTAGTCTCGTCGAGAGGATTTTGGGGATATAAATTTTATCTAAATCCGACTTCTAGATTAAGATATATGGCTATTTGAAAATGAGTGAATCAGATAACACTACATCATCACCCTGCCATGTGGTGCCCACTTGGTTATTCTAGTCAACTTCCCAGTGCCACTTGGCATTGGTGTGTTAGTTGCTAACTTGTTCATGGCATGGGTCCTCACAATTACATGTACATGCATATATATATATATATATATATATATATATATATATATAATATATATATATATATATATAATATATATATATATATATATATATATATATATATATATATCATTGATGAAATGTTAATTATTGGCAACATTCCCGTCTCCTGGGTCCATTACCCTGACCCTTTTCACCTTGCACTGTAACAAAACATTCTGGGGAATGCCTTTCAGGCTGACCTGCATGGTGGGGCCACACTGCACCAATAAAAGGATATTCAAGATCACGTGTATGCCACCGTGTCCCGGTGGTACATCACCCTGCACTCTTTTGAAATGTGCCTCGCCTTTAACTACTTAGGACCAACCCCTGGGCTTACGGGTCCCAGTGGGTCCTGAACTTTGTACTCTTGACACCTCTGATTGGTTCACATCTCTCACTCTTACATGGTAGCCCCAGTGACCCCACTCCTACCATGACACCCTAGTGTTGAATCTTCCTAACTCATTCTTAGGGAGTAGGAAATACCACCTCTAGGAAACAGACTCTGGAACGGGAAATATCCCATTAGTTGCCACACCAATTCCCTATCTATGCAGGCACACCTTACACCTCCTAAGATTGTGATAATCCTTCCACATTGGTATTGACTCTTCCACTAGCCAATGCATGGGATCTAGCTCGCCCCCACTTACTCCATGTTGTTGGCCCTACCATGTTAGTCGAGTCCTCGTTAGGTTGGTATTTCCCTTGTGCTACCTTTTGTGTTCTTCTAGGGACGTAACTTCCAGGACACATCACCACAAGATTCCTTTCGGGTGTCGATCTCTCTCACTTACTCTCATCCTTTCATTATGTTGGTTTCTGCTCTTGGTTATGCATTGTGGTTGTATGGGCTAGTGTTGTAGCCTTCAAACCATCCTCCACGTGACACAATACATCCTTCCATGATCACAAATAATGTTATGAGATAACATTTATGTCGATTCTGCATTATGAGCCATTTGGGAAAGGTATCGATGATGGATTGACTACATTGGTTCTGCAAATGTTTCAAATTGCGTTAAAAATCAATCATGGCCAATAAGGTTGTATGAGGCACACATTAATTTTATTCCTCCTAAGCTTACAATAGGATTACCCTTCTTGGGTTCTTGATGACTAAAATGCATAACACAATCCAAGGACTTATCCATTCAACCTCTTAGAGGTCTTTGATCCCTTTGAATCTTAATGATTTGTGGGAAATAGGTCAATATTGTTCCATATATCTACAAGTATCTTTTGTGGAACCAATAATCATGACAAAACTTATAAAATAATCTAGAAAGCACATAGTGCCAAGGAGGCTACAAGGAGATCAACATTCCACATATAAACAGGTAATCCCTTTTAAGTTCGAATTTCAGGCATAAACAATACAATTGGACATCAAAAAACACCACCACAAGCTTGAGCCACACAGTGAACATCTAATGCTCATACCACACACAATGGTGTTACTCTGTGCTTATAACACTCACTATATGTATAGATAGATATGTATATATATATGTATATATATATTTCCTACATAGAAACATTAGTACAACACTACGACAATAGAGCATACATCCAGCATAATTTCTCCATTTCGATTATAGTGAAACCTGAACGATTCATACAATGAATATAACAATGATTTAACACCTCAAGATGGACTCAATAACAAGGAATGCATTCATAAACACTTATCTAGAATAAACATTGTAGTTGAAAATTGAGATCGAGGATATGACTCTCCACCCAACCATATATAGTTGCATCCAAACCTTACTTGAAATCGTCACCCCAGAGCTGGATTACAAAGCTTGAGGTGGAGAGATTATAAGGATTTCAAGAACAAAGACAGTTAGAACAAGATGCCACCAAGCCACACTTCCTTCATCCACTAGCAATACACTAGTCAAACACATTATGCAAGCATATTCATAGTCATGCCAACGTTTCACAATATAGATAAATCTAACTCACTTTTATGAGAAGAGAGTCCATTATGAGGAAGGTTCATCATTGTTTAAGTTGTCTATGGGTAAATAAATCACTACTCTCGATGGTTCCTCAATGAGTCAAGCACCAAAGCTTCAGCCCCATGGTGGCTCAACAGCCCTCACAAGAACTCGAGTGATTCTTCCCAGTCTAATAGGTTCATCAAACCACAAGATTCCAGTGGATTCTTCAGCCTTATAGGAAAGTGACGCTCTCTAAACCAAATCACCTAGAAAGCCTCCCTCAAAGGGTTCCTTAGATGGTTCCCCCTTTTCCGCAAGACTCAATTCAATGTTGAATATTACTTTCCTCCCTTTCGACTCTCTCTCTCTGGTTTTCACACATAAATATGAACATTGTGTTCTTTGCAACGCCTTCCACCCATGCATGAGTGAGAGTAAGGGAGCATGCCTGAAATTGATTAATTAGTTTCAGTCTTTCTTCCCTTTCAAAATAAACAAGTTGCCTTTGCTTCTTCCATTATTTGTACAACAATCTACCATCTGACAGACAAGCCCATGTTGCTCTAATTTTTTTTCCTTTCTTTGCTTTTTGTTTGAGTTAAAGGACACTTGGATCGGTCCTTTCTCTTTTAGTTAAATTCAATGCACAATTAGAACATTTACTTCTCTCAACCAACTGGGACTAATATTTAAAACACCCATTTCCTCAAGAAACCTCCTACCTCAAGTAATGGAATTTGTGTCCCTTTCTCAGCCATTTTAAGATAACTACAATTATGTACAAGAGAGAAAAATGTTAACCAATGTATATCACACAACACATCATCCCTCTTATCATCAATCCTTCACCCTTAAGATATTTGAACTAGGGAACTATGTATAGCCCAGTTATTGTGGAAATTCTGCCACTTGTCCACAACACTTAGGGCTACAAGTTAGCTACTAACAACCCTCCAAGACATTGTACATAGGTTGCTTAAACATTATTGTTCAAACATACTAAATATATTTACCATCCTTAGCATCCAAGTACATGAAAGCCAATTATCATACCTCCTCAAGATGTCATCTAGAAGCCTTGATACCCACATCTTTATGCACACAATATTCCTAAAGTTTTGACCCTATTTTAGGGCACCATAACACTTCCCTAAATTCGGCCTGTACAGTCCATAACCCACACAAATCCTCACTCCAAGGCTCTAAAATCCTTGTGTTGTACCTTCAAGAGATGAAACTTTGCTCTAGCTTCTTGCTAGGCCTCTTACCCCTCCAAACTATTTGTCACAAGGGCTCGACCCTCCTTCTCCTCAAAAGAAAAATTTACATCTTAGTACACAAAGAATTTTCACAAACTTGTGCCCATAAATCTTCCTTTCTAACTCGGTTAAGCCTCTCCCTAACTTGGCCAATCCAAATCACAAGAAAAAATTCCAAACTCGTCCTTCCTTCACTTCATATTTTCTCCTATAGATCAATAGCGAGATCAAATTTGTCTCTCTTTTTTATGATATTCTCTTAGATGGTGGGTGAATGAGGTAATCCTTGTCCTCTATTTATGGATTTTTGTGTGGGTTTCACTAGCCACCTAGGGTCACCAAATAACACCAAAGCTAACCTAAACAATATGTTTAAACTCTATAAAATTATAGAACAAAATTTCTTTTCATCCAACCAATGTCACCTCATTGATGCCTTTGGTGCCCCTTAGCCCTTCAAGGATGACCGACATACTCTCAATGATCACACCATCTAAAAATCCACCTAGCTTCACGTCCACAACTTTGAGTGCAAAACCCACTGCTCTGGTACACTTTCCCATAAAGCCCATGTGGGTCAACTTCTCTTGAACCCTGTACCCTAGGGTGTGGGAGTACATACCAAGCTACAAAAATCAACACTCCCTCTTAGTAAGCGAGGTACTTTCACCACTTGGAAGTTTCTCATCATCATCATCACTAGTGACACTAACCCAACTCCTGGTGTTCACCACTGCAACATACCCTATACAATGAACCATGCTCATCTTGATAATGTCTCTTCCTCATCTCATTAGAACCTAGAGATTCAAAATTCCACAGGGAATCTACCTTTGAAGCTGAGACTCCCTTTAATTCTACACAACCTCCATTGGCTCACACTGCTACTAAAATTTTATCCTACAAGGTCAGCTTGAGTTGTGGTCGACCATGAGCCACATCACCACTACAACCTAGCTCAAAAATAAATCTCATCCTCTTGGGTCAAACGCTACATGTGGACATGACTCCAATCTTGGATGTGCAACATCATGACCCTAAGAATAAATTATCTTGCCATCATCTCATCCTTCACGTTGAGCCAACTCATATATGCCAAACCACCTCTCGAGCAATCCCGACAATCCATGGCAAGTCATAGGAAATCCATGATCAGTAACATACCACACAATAAAATTTTGTTTACTAGGTTCTCCACCAATCTGCCAAAACTCCCAACCTATCTCGTCACCTAGCCAGTCAATAACACATCTCCATGCCCTTAGTTGAATCCTATGCTCCATCATTCATATAATCTCTGGTCCCTCTGAGTTGCTTCACTGTGCACACTTTGATCCACTGGCCCTTCAAAGTAGCTTTAACACCGTGTTGATTTTTCCCTATCACTTGAGAATCAAGTTTGAGTCTAAGATCACAATCACAAACACACTCAAATTCCACAACCCTACTACTTTTCATAATGGAAAACATAAAGCAGTGAATCAATCTCTTGCACCTGACATTTTTTAACCCACAACTTGTTATATTACAAACTTTAATACAATAATCTTGGGGTTCTCATACTAGGAATCATGTCCCTTACATATAGCCCTGATACAAGGACACAAATAGGCTTGGTGTCAACAACTATGAGCACTAATATTTCCTTGAACAAATTATACTTGACTTACTTGATGATGGTGACATCCACTGTCCTTTCAATCCACATACCTTGAACACATATGGTGAGTACTTTGCCTCCCTTTCTGCTGATCGCTACAACTTTTGCCACTTCAGAATACTTACATCCCTATCTCCTCAAATTGCCACTATTAACCCTCATGTTGCTCCAAGAGTGACTGAACTTTTCCCATACACGTCTTCCCATTAGTTTCTCTCCTTCTCCTCCAAGAGTGCCAACTTTTAGGGTCTTCATTGATGCCCTCTTCTTGCATATATGTTGCTCCAAAGAAGACCATATTTATGGCTTGGAGGCTACCTTATCTTTGATTTCACTCACTATAAATAACAAAACTAGGGCTCAACACATCAACCCTCTAATAATCAATCCTTCTCCCTTAAGATATTTGATGAGCCTCATCATTGGGTAACTATATGGACCTTAATACACCTCCAAGCTTATTAAAATCAACTCTTCTCATAATTCCTTACATGTTTTAATTATATTTTGCTTAATGAGATGAATAAAAGTAAGATGTATGTCTAGTGGTCTAATGTGCATTGATTGCAAGTTTTTGAGAGAAAATCGTGGCAATTTTGGCTAATTAATGGTAGAAACTTGAATGAGACGAGGAGAGATTATAGGAGATAGATCCTCCTCATTAAATCCTCACTCGTTCGAATATTCCTCAATCAAATCACACTAGCTCGGAGTTCCAAGTAGTCAAGTCATGTCGATCATGGGTAGCCGAGAGAGTGACAGTTAAGAGCCAGTTCATCTTGAGTTTGGGAGCCAAGCCTCCCTAGATTTAAGGAAGTTGTTGGAGATTTCAGTTGTATAAATAAGGAGGCCTAGAGCCTCATTAGGATTCAATTTTTTTTTATGTAAGAGCACTAAGCATTTTCGAGTTCAAGCTTTGTGAAAAAACATTGTTATGTAATTTTTTTGATATGATAATGAGAATGAGCATTTCCTTGATCCAGTACTGAGTTGACTCAAAGGGTTGAAGCTCTTGGGTTAGGGCTGAATGCTAGCAGAAAAAGCTCCTCTTCTTGTACTTGTATGTTTAGGTTATTTCATAGATTAAGTGTTGAATTGATTTTAGCATTGTTTCATTGCAAGTATTGGTGAATTTGATTAGTTTGCTTCCATTTGTGCATTGCTTTAGCAGTAGCTTTAGAGAGATAAAGGAATACCAAAAAGGCTGATAGTATGTGGATTTGTCCTCAATCCTCCCTTCAGGGACCATGGTTTGAAGAAAAACTCTGATTCAGCCCCAAAAAGACAGAATTCTGATTTCTTATGGAATGTAGGATTTTCTGCTACTTAGGCCAGCATCTTTTTAGTTTTCAATAATATGTTTCAGTTGTCATTTCTAATATCTTCAGCTTTGTATTAGATCTCATGGTGTTTCACAATATTTTGCAAGTATTTCCATGCATTAATTAGGCAACTAAATAATGAAATTTTGTTTTCTTAAGTTGATTAGAAATCTTCCTTGTTTGATATGATTCATGGATCAGTGCCAGTAATGTATGTATTGAAGGAGTTTCAATAGTGTAGGAAGATATCATGCCAGAAACCCCAACCTAACCTCATCCATCCATGATCACCAAAAGCCACCAATTCCCCCAACCAATTCATCATTCCATAAGAACAACTTTCCAGGTTTGTTGAGTAAATCCAATCATCTTACAAACTTTGGTTTGAGATCTGAGGAAGTCCTAACCACCCCCTTGCCTTGTTTCTTCCTTCATTCACCTTCCTTAAGCCCTATACCACCTTCCAAGTCACCCCTATTGCTCTTGACTAGATCCTATAGAAATATAGGGGATCATGTAGGAGCATTAGGATATCCTGTAGGAAGCATTAAGACATTCTGTAGGACGGCTTGTAGTGGCCCATTTTGAGGCCGATTTGTGGAAACAGCATCGAGGAGGATAGGATAATACCCCTACTTGCCTCCCAAGCCATATGACCTTCCATCACCATCTCTAACCCACCTACCACATCACCAAGAAGATTTAGCATTCACACTTTCATAAAAAAAAGGATAAAAAGGAAAAAAGTTATTGTGTTCATTCATATGCACAGCAGTAGAATGTTTGGTTATTTGAGATTGCATGCCTAGGATAGTTAGTATTACACACATGTTAGTTTAGAATTCTTTTGAAGCGAGATCTCTTAGCAATTATTTAGATGAGTGGTGTGTTTAAAGCATTGATTTCATCCTTTCCTTACTCCAATAGACAATATTTCAATTCTCCCAATTAGTGCAAAATTCCATTTTCTTCATTAGTAATCAAACTCTTTCTGAATCAATAGAAGGCTGGTTTGAGAAACCATAGTGGTTTATCGCCAGCTCAATAGTGACAAAGAGGGGACCCATCGCATCTACTTATGTATACAACACTGTCACCTCCAAGTTTGTTCGAACCCTAGGTTGATAAAGTAAAGTTGGTAGCCCCTGGAGTTGCAACATTCTTGCTGCAATACTAGTGCTAATCACTTTTTGGCCTCGTTTCCAGGGAGGTGTTTGAGTAAGATGTGATTTCTGCTTTATTTCTTCCATTTCTTATCTCTTTCATTCTGCTATTAGCTTAATTTCTGCAAGATTAATTGTAAGTTGGTTTGGTTTCTTTTCCATTCTGCAAGTGAGATTTCATTCAGCAGTTAGTATCCATTCAGTTTGTTATTTCAATTTTGCAATTAGTCTCAAAGCTTGAAAAAAATACAAAACAAAACAAAAAAACTTCTTTCATGCCTCATAGGAATAGGGATAACTTAGGGAAAAGTTTTGCCAAATACCCCCACCACTTCAAATAACCAACCTTCCCTCTTCTTAAGTGGTTGTGAATTGGAAGACCCCTTAGGCGAACAACCAGGGATTTTTGAAGAGCCTACAAGGGGAGAAGAAGAAGGAACACCTATTCCAACTAACCTAATGGCTGAAAATAGGAATGACAGATGAAATAGAGAAATAATTGAAGGTGGTTTTCCCATCAAAGAAACCAATGGGGGTGCCAAGATGAAAAACATAAGCCCCTCTACTCTTCCTCACTTCCAGGGTCTGACCTCAGAAGATCCAAATACTTTCTTGTTTGAGTTTGTTGTCATATGCAGAACTTATAATTACACTATTGATGATCAGAAGTTGAAATTATTCCCATCCACTCTCAAGGATGCATCTTTGCATTGGTTCATGGGTTTACCTGGGGATAGCATCACCATCTAGGCTTAGATGCAGCAAGCCTTCAACATTAACTATCAAGACTACTATAGGTCCAAATACACTAAAGAGGAAATTTTTAGAATGACCTTGGGACATGATGAATGCTTAGTCAGTGGATAATGAGGAAAGATTCCAGCTTAGCTACAAAAGGGCCAGGTGCACACTTGATCCTGAGTCACTGAAGCTAGTCCTACTCAAGGGGGTTAGGGAAGACCTTCTGAATACCTTAAACCTACTAGCAGGAGGGGACATCTACTAGCTACCCTATGATGATATCAAGACTGTCTTTAAGAACCATTCTAGGGAAACTAGGAAAAAGGGTAGGGATAGTCAACCAATGGAGACCTCATCCTCTTCCAACACATCCATAAAAGGTGAAATTGAAAATATGCTGGAAGATTTCAAGAGTGAAATGCTGAAAACCCTTGCCCTATAGATGGAAACTATCAACATCAAGAGAAAGCAAGAGGAAGCAGAGAGAGCATTAGCCATATTCCACCCTATATGCATAACGAGGCACCCTAGGAACGAATGTCCATTAAACCTGATAGAAATCTGCTTGGTCTATGAAGAAAACCACTCCACAGACAAGTGCCCTTATCTACCTAGACTAAAAGTTGTGTATCAGGGAACTGAAGGTGTGACTGAACAACTCTACTACATAAATTAAAGGAGACCTCATGGGCCTTGACCATTCCAGCAGGGCATGCAAGGGTCATCCTATGCATATTACAACCCTAACCAAAACACATCCATTCCCTCTTGGGGGGGGCCTTCTCATACCTCATGGTCTACACCTTCTCCTTGGTCTTTCACACCTCAATAACATTCCCAGATGACGAACCAGTCATTTTAGCCATATACTCCTCCACAGCTTCAGTGGAATGCACCACCCCAAGGGTGGAGGCCCCCATACAACAATACTCCAGCTTTATTTCCTTCACCTCCTAGTCAACCACAACTTTTACACCCTACTCCACCTAAACAACCTGAGATGCCTGCCCAGCCAAATCTGAACCCGAACAACAGATAGGCACAACAGATATACAGTGGATACACATCCTACCTTGCTTATGCTGTGGAAATTCAGGAAATCAACCTAAGGTTTGGGAGAGTACTCCCGAACAACCAACCTCCATCTCCACCTAGGGAGAGTGAGGACGAAAGAGTGAAAAATATGCCTAGAGTGAATCCACCACCATTTCTTGAAAGATTAACTCATCAAGTCCAACATACCCCAAAAGAGAATGAACTTATGGGTGAATTGAAAAATCTATGTGTCAAAATTCCACTTCTCCAAGCCATTAAGGATGTACCTAGTTACAACAAACTAATTAAAGAGAAGTGTTTGAAACATCCATGGAGGTGAAAAATATACATCCCTACCATTAATGTCATTGGACAACTATCTGACTTAATGTTGGGGCAATAATTTGCCGAAAGTATTTAGACCTTGGAAGCCCTGTAGTAGATGTGCACATCAATGGAACCATTGTCCCACACACCTTGATTGATCTTAGGGCTTCCATTAACATGATGACTAAGGACACCATGCTCAAGCTAAATATCTAGGGTTCATTAAGAAAGAGCACAACAGTCTTGCAGTTTGCAGAATGTTCCACAGTAGCCCCTGAGGGGATTGTTGAGGATATGATGGTCTCCATTGACTCCTAGGAGTACCCTACAGATTTCCTAGTTCTCCAACCTAAGGCCAAGCTTAATGGTTATCCTCTCATACTTGGGAGACCTTGGTTAGCCACTGTTGATACCTACATCAGCTGTCGGGATGGAAATATGACTATAAAATATGGGCATTTGTCCAAGCAGTTGGTCTTGTACCCTCCTGCTAAGCCATTATTAGAACATGATTTATCTTTATGGCTAGAAGAGGAGGAAGAATATGAAGTCTACTTAGCCCAACTCTATACCCTAGAAGCTGCCATGGGAGGAGGATAGCCAAATGAAGATGATTTGATTGAACACATACTCCAAAATCCAACTCCCAACACCTTGTCCTTAGAGGAAGTAGTAAAGGAAACCAAGAGCAACCATCATATTGATATATTCTTAGCTGATTCAAATCCCACTCGTGTCAAGACAATAGAATTTGGCCCTGAAATAACTTTGAAAATCAACCCCTCTCTTTTTGTACACCAAGAAGAAGAGTTGTGCAACATGCTAAGGGAACATCTGAATGCCTTTGCTTGGAGTTACAAAGAAATGAGGGGAGTGCACCCCTTGGTGTGCACCCACCACATTTATGTCAAAGAAGGTTGCAAACCAGTTCAACAACCCCAAAAGAGAATGAATCCATCTCTCAAGGATATAGTCAAAGAAGAACTGCAAAAGTTGTTGGATGCAGGGTTCATTTACCCTATCTTAGATAGTGAGTGGGTTTCTCCTTTGGTGTTGGCTCCAAATAAAAATGGGCAGTGGAGGATTTGTGTCGATTACAAAGAGTTAAAAAAATCAACAAAGAAGGACCATTTCCCTCTACCCTTCATTGACCAAGTGTTAGATGGCCTGGCAAGGAAAAAAAATTTCTCTTTCTTAGATGGGTTCAGCGGGTACAATCAAATCCATATTATCCTAGAAGACCAAGATAAAACCACCTTCACCTATCCTTGGGGTACTTTTGCTTATAGGGTCCTTCCTTTTGGCCTATGCAATGTCCCTGCCACTTTCCAGAGGGCAGTCTTGAGTACCTTTGCCGAGTTAGTCCATGATGCAGTGGAAATTTATATGGATGATTTTACACCCTATGAGTTTGATTTGTAGGAGGCTCTCTTCAACTCGGCTAAGGTGCTTAACAAATGCATTGAAATGAAATTGTCCCTTAGCCCTAAAAAATGTGAGTTCTTGATGACTGCAGGGACTGTTCTAGGTCATTCAATATCCCAGAAAGGACTACAGGTGGACCCGAATAAGATAGCCATCATCCAAAGGGTCCCACCTCCCCAAAAATAGAGTGATGTCAGAATTTTTCATGGCTTAGATGGATACCATAGGGATTCATAAAATACTTCATCAAGTTAGTTTCTCCTTTATTTGGGTTATTGGCCAACGACTCCAAATTTTTATGGCCAGAAAGATGTCAAGAGGCCTTGGACACCCTAAAGGACAAGTTGACTATTGCACCTATTCTCTAAGGCTCAAATTGGGCTCTTCCTTTCCACATACATGTTGATGCCTCCCACAAAGCCATAGGAGGAGCTCTAGGCTAGATAGATGACAAGCTACCTTATGCCATTTACTTCATCAGTAAGAATCTGTCAAAATTCGAACTGAACTACACAGTGACTGAAAAGAAGCTCCTAGCTATTGTGCATTCATTGAACAAATTTAGGCATTACATTACAGGTTACCAAATATTTGTACATACTAACCATGCTGCAATTAAATACTTGACAACTAAACTTGATGTAAATTCCTGGATTATTAGATGGTTACTTTTATTGCGACAGTTTGATTTAACTATTATTGATAAGCATGGCAAGGAGAATGTTGTTGCGGATTTTTTATCCAGATTGACTTTGCTTGCAGGGAAGGAAGGAATGGTTGATGATCAGTTATCATATGAACACTTAATCGCCATTTTAGTTCTCTCTCCATCGTTTGCTGACATAGAAAACTACTTGGTGTCTGCATAGTTTCCACCAAATTTGTCCTCCAAGGAAAAGAGAAAGATTGTGAGGAAGAGCACCCCATTCACTTGGATTGGGGGCAACCTCTTCAAACTAGGCCGAGATCAAATTCTGAGAAGATGTGTTAGGGAGGAGGAAGTCTTTGACATCCTTATGACCTATCATGACGGGCCTTGTGGATGCCACTTTGCAGCCAAAAGGACAACATTCAAGGTGCTACAAGATGGTTATTACTACACACTCTTCACTAGGATGTGAGGAGGTATACTAGTCAATGTGATCAGTGCCAAAGGATGGGGAAACCTACCCCAAGGGATGAAATGCCTTTGCAACCTCAAGTGACTTTCGAACCATTTGACAAGTGGGGCATGGATTTCATTGGACCCATTGACCCTCCATTCAGGCAAAAGCAGTAAATCATTGTGTGCATTGACTATTGAACCAAGTGGGCTAAAGCCAAGGCCATCAAAGAAACAACAAAAGATAAAGTGGTTGAGTTCTTAAGGGAAAATGTATTTTATAAGTTTCAGTACCCTAGAGAACTAGTCACTGATCAAGGCAGTCAATTTACATCTCACATGATTGAAAATTTGTTGAGCCATTACAAGATCAAGCATAGAACATCCACTCCTTACCACCCACAAGCTAATGGGCAAGTGGAGGTAACCAACAGAGTGTTGGAAGGTATTTTGACCAAAGTGATTAGCAGTAGCAGAAAGGATTGGGCAGATAGATTAGTTGAGGCCACTTGGGCCTACAATACCACCTGGAAGACCACCACTAGATTCACACCTTATGAGATGGTCTATGGGAAGAAGTCCCTAATGTGCATTGAATTTGAATACAACACCTTACGAATGGCAGCATAAATGGATCTAGATCTCACCAGGGCACAACAAGAAAGATTGCTCCAGCTAAATGGGTTAGCTGAATTTAGGATGTAGGCCCTCCTGCACACAGAGGTGACTCAAGTTCAAAGGAAGATTTGGCATGACAAGAACATAAAGGACAAACAGTTTCAAGAAGGTGATTGGGCTTTGTTGTATGATTTCAGATACAAGGATTTTAAAGTCAAATTAAGGAATAGATGGTTAGGGCCTTATGTCATAGAAAAATGTCATGATAATGGTTAAGTACAGATAAGAACCATTGAAGTAGAGGCTATCCATTTACTTGTAAATGGGTACAGGTTGAAGGTCTACAAGAAGCCCTTGTCAAAGCAAGAATTCATCAATGGCATCAGCAAGATAGTGATAGTGGTGGAGAAAGACTCAGCTTCTGACCCATCAAGTCCCTAAAGAAAAAAGAAAAGAAAGAGAAAAAAAGAAAAGAAAAAGAATAGAGACTCAAGTGAAAACCTCCATGAGCCACCTGAGTCCCATTGTTGGGTTGAAAACATCTTAAGGCACCCCAATGATTTTGAAAAGAGAAAAATAAAATAAAAAGATCTGTGGGTGAAAACCTCTTTTGAGGAACCTAGGGAAAGTAGCTAGGATGAAAACCTCCTTGGAGGCAGACTAGTTGTTTTCAAAAAAAAAAAAAATTGAAAATGTTGTTTGCAGGTCATTAGGAGGAGGACCAGTGCAACTTGAGAGGAACAAAAGGACATACACAATCCATATTTTCATTCCTCCATCTCATATTCTTCATTATTCCATCAATCCTTCCATTTATGAACTCCTCCAGCTCAGTTTACACAGGCTCTGTGTTTTCTACAGGATTCCCTGAAAACCTACAGGAGTTTCCTATAGGAATTACAATGGCTTTGGAATCCCAAGAAAAGTGATCCTAAAGCAAGGGGATGACTAGCTTGTTTCCAAAAAAATAAAATAATCACTCCACCACCTCATCGCCATGCCTTTCATCACCTTGTTACCCCTGCATCCATTCAATAAGTCAATTGCAAAAAAAATATACAGTTTTCAAAGAAGAAGAAAAAAATAAAAGAGGGTGAGAATAGAGGATAGAGGGACAATACCTGAGGGCTATAACTCTCACCTACCATTCACAGGAACCCATCTCTACTCTTGTCAACAATCCTCATCCTCTAGAACTGAAAAAAAAAAGGTATGAAATTTTAGGGGAGAGGTAGCTACAAGAGATCCTGTAGGTTTACTGTAGGAAATCCTGTAGCAACCTATCCCAAAAAGGGAATTTCATGGGGTTGTAGACATCTTCATTATAAAGATTCCAAGGTTGAGGAAGCTCCTCCCGAGCTCAACAGTAGCAACAAAACCATCAACATCGCTCTCCAGTACCTACACATCCAAGGAAACAAGCATCAAAAGAGGTGAAAAATAAAAGACCAGTTGACGAGGAGAAAACAGTTAGACCACTCCACACGTGGCAGTAGTCAAATCAGAAGAAAACGAGAGATAATGCCAAAAATGGTTAAGTTACGAAGGAATGAAATGGGATATGATTACGAGGTGAGCAAAATGATGGACTGATAGTGGGACCAATGGTCCAAAAGGAGGTACTTGTACTTAGACAACCAACACACCATCCCACATGATCATCCATGTAAGGAAATAAAACATTGATTCCCACACTAAAAGAGCATTATCAATCTCGAGAATTCATAAAAAAAAAGGATTTCCTCAGCCTTCTTGAAGCAGCACCTATAGGAGACAGTGAGAATTTTGCAGTGCAGAGGCACCTACAAGATCCTACAGGAAGACCTATAGGATACAGAGAAGTCATCTACATGATTATCAATGGCATTAAGGGAGGAGAGATTAAAGGTTGTCCTCATCAGAGAGTAACCAGTGAGGTAGGAATTATACCTTCCCATATTTTCCAGTTAAAAAAAGAAGAAAAACCCTCCATTTAGTTAAGGAAGTTGCAGTCTATGAGAATTATATTGCAGAGTTATCATTTAAATCTCTCACCCACTAAAATTCTTGAATTATATCCATACAAGCCTCCACAATTACCAGGGAAAGATGACAAGGGGTTTTAACGAGAGGGAACCCACAAACACACTAAGAATTCATCAGCACCCTCCTGTAGTAGAAATTTTCACAAGGCACAATTGGATGGGTTTCTTTGAAAGAATGAGAGGATACGGTGATGAGGCGGCTAGATACTTTTCTCTCTCACTCATACCCCTCACTAGGACCCATGCCACTACTGTGGTGAAATTCCTATCAGTAGAAATCACCCCTAAAGTTATAAGTAGAAACACCACACTCCCTTTAGGGTTACCTTGGAGAAAAGAAGATAAGGGAAAAAACACCCTTGCAAAGAATAAATTCTTTTTGGAAGCGAAGGAGGCAATGGAGGACAAAAATGGGGTCGGAAGAGAAAGCCTTCCATACCCTTGGAATGAAGTTAGTTACCACCTCATTAAATATATATCATGTGAAGGGAGATACAGTGTGGTGTATGGATACCATTTCAGACTCCTCCAAGAACTGAGATTTGAAGTAGACACACCTCCTCAAAATAGTTTAAGTATACCCTACTTTCTTCTTCAATCATTGATAGATATGAGCATCAAAGTGCAGGAGGGAAAACATCAACAACTATCACATCATGTGTTGATCAAACTAATCCTAGAAGATGCTTTATAAAACATAAGACTCCCTATTACATGGACAACTTTTAGAGACATGCAGGCAGAGGGAGAAATTCAAGCTCTTGAATATGACAAAATCCCCACAGATAGTGAGAAGGATGAAGAAACAGAGGGAGAAAATGAAGCAGAAACAAAGGAGGAAAAAGATGAATAAAAGGGAGAGGAAAATGAAGAAGAGACAAAAGAAGAAACAAAAGAGGAGACAGATGAGCAGTGTGAGGAACTAGAGGAACAAAAGAAAGAGAGAGACAAGGATGAGAAGGAGAATGGGAAAGATGAGATAGATCGAAAGGAAGAACGAAGGTCTATAGTTCAAGGCAAAGAAGGGGAAGAATGACCAAGAGTATCTCCAGAACCCACAGAGAAGGAGGCATAAGCTGCTCTTACTACCCTAAGTACACCTATCAAGTCAAAAGGAAAAAGACAACTACAAACACCACTATACTTTAGGACAAGAAAGAGCACAAGGATTAGGCAAGGAAGACCTCAAACACCCACCAAAACTCCTATTGTTATTGAAGACTCACCAAAGTAGCAAGAAAAGATAGCTCCTCTTGAGAAAAATCAAGAAGAAGGATCATCAGGAAAAGCCTCTCCCAAATCTCCCATCACATATGTTAGGAGGCCTATCACAAGGTCTTCCTCATCAAAGGGAAAAGGTCTCCTATGGGAGACATAAAAGGACCCTAAAGAAGTAGAGCCCATCCTATGGGAAACTTTGTTAAACCTACATGACACTCAGAAAATGGACCAAGAAGGTATCACTAGGCAAGAAACAAATAAGGAAGACCCAAAGCTTAGAGAGCCTAGTCCACAACCCAACCTCAGCTCTTAATATAGGTTCATTGAAGGGGGTAGGGTTATCCCACGAAATTTTTTCATCCCCTTATTCTTTGAACTTGAGAAAGAAATGGCAAGGACACATTGGTGGATGCAAATTGCCAAATCAAAAGGAGTGGAGGATGTAGGCCACATGGAGGAAAAATTGAAGGAGATGGGCAGAGAACTGAGCAGCATAAGGGGGTGGAGAGGCAATGATGAAAGCTTAGTTAGAAGCAGAGAATGCATGGCTAAGAGGAAATTTACAAGAAAGGGAAAGCTAGTTGGCAGCTATGGCTAGTTTATCCTTAGAGGAAATTCAGTGAAGGATGCTAGCCAAGTCTTATGCCTTGTATCTCAAGGAAAAATGGCTACAACTCCAAGTTAAGACTTTAGCACAGAGAGGAACTATGCTCTTCCAAGACTATAGAGAATTCATTGATCTCTGTGATCAGAGAAACTTGGAAGATAGAGCAAAGATGTCTTAGTTTTACCTTCACAACTTGGCCTTGATAGATTTGAATGTGTGGGACCTAAATTCAAATCTAGAAGACTTGCAATTGATGGCCTTAGCATTATGTATGAATCATGAGGAGGCGAGAGCTACAAAGATGAAAAAGGTAATGGAAAGAGAAGAGACAGAACCACTTATGATCAGATTTTAACAATCCAATCCAATGGTTGTCATCAACACCCACAACTTGATTACAAATGATCTTAAGCTTGCACCTAGGTACCTTGCTGCAAAAGAACAAGCAGTTACACACTTTGAAGACATGTTTAGGTTGCTAGGAGATGAAAACATGCAAGCTTCCCAAAGAAGATGGAACACCTTGCCTTACATCTTGAAAGTCAGAGAATACCATTCTCCTCAAAGAATGAGAGAGGCACTAAATAGAACAACAATGTACAAGAAAGCTCTACAAAGACTCAAAGTCAATTGGATTGGCTTGAGACTCAGTCCACCACTTCTTTTAGGAATTTTGGAAGGAAGGTAAGAAGAAGAAGAAAGAAAGAAGTGGGAAGAGATAGAGAGCAAGGCAGGGTTTTATTCACAATAACAAGAAACTACAACAGAAGCATGGGATGTCAGGAAGGCCACCAGAGCAATGAAGGACATGGATATAGATTAAGTTGATCAGAAGATGAGCAACACTTTTAGTAGGGGGTGATGATGAGCCTCATCATTGGGTAACTATATGGACCTTAATACACCTCCAAGCTTATTAAAATCAACTCTTCTCATAATTCCTTACATGTTTTAATTATATTTTTCTTAATGAGACGAGTAAAAGTAAGGTGTATGTCTAGCGGTCTAATATACATTGATTGCAGGTTTTTGAGAGAAAATATGGAAATTTTGGCTAATTAAGGGCAGAAAATTGAATGAGACAAGGAGAAGAGATTATAGGATATAGATCCTCCTCATTAAATCCTCATTGATTCGAATATACCTCATTCAAATCACACTAGCTCAGAGTTGCAAGCAGCCGAGTCATGGAGATCATGGGCAGCCGAGCTAGTGATAATTAAGAGCCAGTTCATCTTGAGTTTGGGAGTCAAGCCTCCCTATATTTAAGGAAGTTGTTGGAGACTTCATTTGTATAAATAAGGAGGCCTAGAGCCTCATTAGGATTCAATTTTTATTTTATTTTTTATGTAAGAGCACTAAGCATTTTCGAGTTCAAGCTTTGTGGCAAAACATTGTTATGTAATTTTTCTGATATGATAATGAGAATGAGAATTCCCTTGACCCAGCATTGAGTTGACTCATAGGGCTGAAGCTCTTGGATTAGGGCCCAACCCTAGCAGCAAAGTCTCCTCTTCGTGTACTTGAATGTTTAATTTATTTCATAGATTAAGTGTTGAATTGATTTTAGCATTGTTTCATTGCAAGTAGTGGTGAATTTGATTAGTTTGCTTCCATTTGTGCATTGCTTTGGCAGTAGATTTAGAGAGATAAAGGAATACCAAAAAGGCTAGTATTAGGTGGATTTGATGTCACACCTCCCTTCAGGGGCCATGGTTTGAGGAATAATTCCTATTCAGCCCCAAAAAGATAGAATTCTGATTGCTTATGGAATGTAGGGTTTTCTGCTACTTAGGCCAACATCTTTTCAGTTTTCAAGAATATGTTTCAATTGTCATTTATGATATCTTCATATTTGTATTAGATCTCATGGTGTTTCACAATATTCTGCAAGTATTTCCATGCATGAATTAGGCAATTAAATTATGAAATTATGTTTTCTTAAGTTGATTAGAAATCTTCCTTGTTTGATGTGATTCATGGATAAATGCTAGTAATCTATGTATTTAAGGAGTTTAAATAGTGCTGGAAGATCTCATACCAGCAACCCTAGCCTAACTCCATCCATCCATGATCACCAAAAGCCACCAAGTCCCTCAACCAATTCATCATTCCTAAGAACAACTTTCCAGGTTTGTTGAGCAAATCCAACCATCTTACAAACTTTGGTTTGAGCTCTGAGGAATTCCTAGCCACCCCCTTTCCTTGTTTCTTCCATCATTCACCTTCCCTAAGCCCTATACCACCTTCCAGGTCACCCCTATTTCTCTCGGTTGGATCTTGTAGGAGCATTAGGACATCTTCTAGGAAGCATTAAGACATCCTGTAGGATGGCCTGTAGTGGCCTGTTTTGAGGCCAAGTATTGGTGAATTTGATTAGTGTGCTTCCATTTGTGCATTGCTTTAGCAGTAGATTTAGAGAGATAAACGAATACAAAAAAGGCTGATAGTACATGGATTTGTCCTCACTCCTCCCTCTAGGGACCATGGTTTGAGGAAAAACTCTTATTCAGCCCCAAAAAGATAGAATTCTGATTTCTTATGGAATGTAGGGTTTTCTGCTACTTAGGCCAGCATCTTTTTAGTTTTCAAGAATATGTTTCAATTATCATTTCTGATATCTTCAGCTTTGTATTAGATCTCATGGTGTTTCACAATATTCTGCATGTATTTCCATGCATTAATTAGGCAACTAAATAATGAAATTTTGTTTTCTTAAGTTGATTAGAAATCTTCCTTGTTTGATATGATTCATGGATAAATTCCAGTAATGTATGTATTGAAGGAGTTTCAATAGTCAAGGAAGATATCATGCCAGAAACCCCAAACTAACCTCATCCATCCATGATCACCAAAAGCTACCAATTCCCCCAACCAATTCATCATTCCATAAGAACAACTTTCTAGGTTTGTTGAGTAAATCCAATCATCTTACAAACTTTTGTTTGAGATCTCAGGAAGTCCTAACAACCCCCTTGCCTTGTTTCTTCCATAATTCACCTTCCCTAAGCCCTATACCACCTTCCAAGTTACCCCTATTGCTCTTGACTGGATCCTGTAGAAATATAGGGGATCATGTAGGAGCATTAGGAAATCCTGTAGGAAGCATTAGGACATCCTGTAGGATGGCCTATAGTGGCCTATTTTGAGGCCGATTTGTGGAAACAACATCGAGGAAGATAGGATAATACCCCTACTTGCCTCCCAAGCCATATGACCTTCCATCACCATCTCTGACCCACCTGCCACATCACCAAGAAGATTTAGCATTCACATTTTCACAAAAAAAGGATAAAAAGGAAAAAAAAATATTGTGTTCATTCATATGCACAGTAGTAGAATGTTTGGTTATTTCAGATTGCATGCCTAGCAGTTAGGATTACACACATGTTAGCTTAGAATTCTTCTGAAGCAAGATCTCTTAGCAATTAGTTAGATGGGTGGTGTGTTTAAAGCATTGATTTCAGTTTTTCCTTAATGCAGTAGACAATATTTCAATTCTCCCGATTAGTGCAAAATTCCATTTTCTTCATTAGTAATCAAACTCCTTCTGAATCAATGGAAGGTTGGTTTGAGAAACCATAGTGGTATATCGCCAGCTCGGCGGAGATAAAGAGTGGACCCATCGCATCTACTTGTGTATACAACACTATCACCTCCAAGTTTGTACGAACCTCGGGTTGATAAAGTAAAGTTGGTAGCCCCAGGAGTTGCAACATTCTTGCTGCAATACTGGTGCTCATCAATCTTTAAACTAGGGAACTATGTATAGCCCACTTATTGTGACAAGTCTTCCACTTGTCCACAACACTTAGGGATATAATCCAGCCACTAACAACTCTCCAAAACATTTTACATATGTTACTTCAACAATGTTGATCAAACATACTAAACATATCTACCATCCCTAGCATCCAACAACATGAAATACAATTACCAACCCTCTTCAAGACGTCATATAGTAGCCTTGATACCCACAACTTGGTGCACATAATAGTCTTAAAGCTTCAACACTCTTTTAGGGCACCACAAGGCTGCCCTAAACTCAAACTTTATAGTCCTTTATAACCCATTCCAATCCTCATTCCAAGGCTATGAAATCCCTTCATTATACCTTCAAGAGATGTGACCTTGCTCCAGCTTCTTGTCAAGCTTCTCAACACTCCAAACTAGTTGTCACAATGGCTTGGCCCTCCTTCTCTTGAAAATAATAATGACCTAATACACAAATAATTTGCATTAACTTTTGCCCGGAAATATGAGTTGTTAACTCAGCCAACCTTGTCCTAACTTGGCTAATCCAAATCACAAGAAAAGATGCCAAACTCATCCTTCCTTCACTTCATATTTTCTCTTATAGGTTAGCACACATATCATATTTGTCTCTCTTTAATGAGATAATCTTGGATGGTGAGTGAATGAGTTAATCCTTGTCCTCTATTTATAGAGTTCTAGGTGGGTTTTCACTAGCCACCTAGGATTAGCAAATAGCACCAATGCTGACCTACACAATATATTTAAACTATATAAAATCATAGAACAAAAATTATTTTCATCCAACCAATTCCACCTCATTGATGCCTTTAGTGCCCTTTATCACTTCAAGGGTGTCCTAGATTCTCTCAATGATCAAACCATCAAAAACTCCACTTGGTTTCACGCCCACAACTTTGGGTGAAAAACCCACTGCTTGGGTAAATTTTCTCACAAATCCCACATCGGAATACTTCTCCCACACCCCATACCCTAGGGTTCATGGTTATCTCCCAAGCTACACAAATTAATAAATGGCCCATAGCGTTGTAATGTTTATTTAGAGATTAAGAATCTCCATGCTAAAGTGGGGATAAATATTTGAGGATAAAAATTGTGTTCCAATTTTTTTCAAATGTATATATTATTAACTTAAATATTAATAATTTTATAAATAATAATAATAATTTAAAATAAAGTTATAATTTAGTTAGTTTTATGGTTTTTTAATTTTAACAGCTCGACATGTATTATGAAGCGCTTTGATGTTTATTATGGATTGATTCCTATCGACATTACTAGTCATTTCATTTATATGGTTGCACTAGTTGATCCGAATTTAAATAGGAATGAAACAAATTATAGATATAACCAGAGATGCAGCAGAAATAACACTTCATTTCATTAATATCAAATACTGAAATAAGCTTACAAACAAAATGGAAATAAATTAGCTCAGGCGATGGTTGCTTATCTCTGAGAATAGATGTGGTAGCTACATGCCTCTGAACTATGTTACAATGAGGCTAAAGGGCCTATTTATTGTTGAAAAATAAGGGAAAACCCTAAACAACCAAAACACTAACCCCAGGAGATGGAACACCAAGAGTTTGTGGGCCCCGTTGGGGTTAGTTGGGTAGCAAACTTATCAAGGTCATAACTTGTTCATATTATCTTTGTTTGGCACGTACAATACCTTGTTGGAAAGATATCTCTTAGTCCTACAAGATTTGTGGCAGACCCATATCCATAGGCATGGTCTTGTTTCCATAAGTTTAGGGGGTCAAATCTGCTTGGGAATTTCAGGACCCGAAAAAACTACTAAAAATAGTAAATGTTGCAATAAACAAGGAAACAGATGAAACCGACTGGAGTTCTAGGTGGAATAGGCAGGCAGACACCAATTTCCACTTGGATCAGACCTCCATCCTTAGGAAGCAATGGTCCCCATTGCATGCAGAACCTCCATGAGGTGAGGAAAGTTTTTTTGAACCTTGTCCCTACTGAACCACTTGCCCTGGTGAAGGAGTTGGTCTGCTTTAACAATTTGATATAGCTAGATCCTCTATTGGAAAGTGTTATTGATCTATGTGTCCATGATTTGATCAGTTGCAGCCTTTTCCATGAAATCTAGCTTTAGCTCTATTGGTGTGAGTTTTTCTACAATGTTGGATGTGTCCAACAATGGTGGAAAGTATGGTTGAAGGTGGTCTACATTGAACATTGGGTGCAAACCAAGGAATGGTGGAATCTTGAGCTTGAAGGCATTGTCCACTATGACCTTAGTGATGGTGTATGACCCATATTGGAGTGGGTGAAGCTTGTGGTGGGGTCCAGCGAGGCGCTCCTTCTGCAAATGTAGCCAAAATTTGTCACCCACCTGGAACTTATGCAACAGCCAATGTTGATCATGGCGCTGCTTGTACTTAGCATTAGCTTTGTCCAATATACCATGGACCTCCTAGTGGATGTGTTGAATGTGCTCAAGGAAGTTTTTAGCCCTGTCATCTTCGGATTGGATGTGAGCCAAATCTGCCTGAGTAGTTGCAAATGGTAAGGCCACAACAATGGGACATAATGGTTGAAATCCCATCCCTACCTGAAATGGGTTGTGGCCCGTTGAGCTATGGAGAGCTATATTGTAGTTATGTTGGACATAGGGGAGGCTTTCATCCCATGTTCATGGATGCTTTGAGTTGTACATGCCTAGAATATGTACGATCATCCCATTGACAACCTCTATTTGGCCATTAGTTTGGGGGTGGAAATTCATGGACTTCGTAATTTTGGTATCCAACATCGACTAGAGAATTGACCAAAATTCACTTAGGAATTTGTTGTCCCAATTCGAGATAATGGACTGTAGGATTCCAAAGTATACCCACCCTCACTCAAGAAGAGCTTAGTAGTGGCCTATGTTGTGATACTCTTCTCACAGGTTGCCATAATAGCCATCTTAGAGAATCTGTCGACGACTACGAAAAATTAGTTATTGTTGTGCTTAGTAGAAGGAAGGCCTAACATGTAATCCATGGAGATGGATTCCCAAGGTCAACTAGGAGTAGGCATAGGAGTATATAGGCCTTGCTTCTTGATGGTTGGTTTGGAAATAGTGCAGGAAGTGCAAGATCTAATTACTTCCCAACATCATGATGAAGGTTCAGTGAAAAAAAATACATATCTAGTACCACAACTGTTTTCTCTACTCTGAAATGTCTAGCAACCCAACTGTAGTGTGCCTCTCAAATCATCTTGGCATGCTCGCTTGAAGGTACACAGATGTGTCCCAGCTGGCATAACAGTGCATTTTGGAGTTGAAAATTTGGAACTCTCTTACCTTCCAAGAGTGTCTAGTATGTGCTTCTTAATTCTGGATCGCTCTTGTAAAGATGTGGCCACCCCAAAGTCTCATGCCCACAGGAGTCGAGCACAGTGATCATCGCAATGACTAGTAGGTTGGCTGAGGTAGTCTGCAACATTATTGGTGCTTCCCTTCTTGTACTTAATGTTCAAATGGAATTGTTGTAGGTATGTGGACCATTTCTAATGGTGATCATTCTACAACTTCCCTTGTGTCTGTATGAATTGTAGGGGTCGGTGGTCTATATGGGTGACTATTTCCTTCCCCAGAATGTAATGCTTCCATTGATGGAAGGTCGACATAATGGAATGCATTTATTTGTCATAGGTGGGATACTTTAAGAATATGTACGAAAGTGTCTCACTATGGTAAGCCATTGGATGTCCCTGCTGAGTAAGAACTGCACCAATAGCATAGTTAGAGGCATCTATCTCAATCTCAAATGGTTGTTGCAGGTCTAGTAATGTTAGCATTGGTGGATAGCAGGAGTGATGCTTCAACTTGGCAAACAGATGTTGTCGAGTTTCAGACCAAAAGAACTTTTCTTTCGCTCTGCCCTTGGTGACTTGACTTAAAGGCCAAGTGATATGAGAGAACCCCAACATGAACCCATGGTAGAAATTTGCGAGACCCAGAAAGTTGCGAAGCTCTATTAGAGTGGTTGGGGCTAGCCAATACCGAATGACTTGTATCTTGTCTAGGTCCACATGGACACCCTTCTTATCAATGATGTACCCTAGATATTGAACATAGGTCATGCCAAAAGTGCATTTCTCCTAATTGGCACATAGCTTGTGTTGTTGTAGGGTCTGGAGGACCTATTGAATATGGCGGAGGTGTTTTTCCCAACACTAGCTAAAGATCAAGATGTCATCTAAATACACCACCACGAATGCATTGGTGAAGGGTCGCCATATGTCATCCATCAATCTCATCAAGGTTACGGGGGCATTTTTCAACCCAAAAGGCATGATCAACCATTCACAAAGGCCCTCCTTGGATTTTAAGGCAGTCTTCCACATATCAAAGGGTTCGATAGGAACCTAGTGAAAACCAAACTTCAAGTCAATTTTGTTGAAATATTTGGCCCCCTTGAGCTGGTCTATAAGGTATCTAATCCATGGGATTGGGTACCTATTCCAAACAATGGTCTTGTTCAGCGCTCGATAGTCAATACAGAGTCTCCAGGGCCCTTCCTTCTTCTATACAAATACAATTGGGCTCCCATAGGGTGATGAGCTGGCCTCATGTTCCCTTTCTACAATAGTTCTTGAATCTGCCTCTTGATCTCATCGTTCTCTAGAACAACGCATCGATAGATCAGTCCATTGGGTAGCGGTGCACCCGAGGTCAAGGTGATGTAGTGCTTGACTTGAAAGTGCAGTGGTACCCCTATAGGTGAGGCAAAAATGTCCCTATACTCCACCATGACCTTGTCCATCTGTTTCTATTGTACAAAGGATCCCTATCTCAAAGTTGTGGCCACAATATTCTTCTTTCCTAGACGGTGAATCATAAGGAAAAAAAAATTCCTGGTCTGTGAAATGATCTTACTGCATTGCTTTGCAGTGATCAAAGATATGGTGGTAGGCGAGGCTACCTCCGGTATCTTGTACAACTTATTTCCCAAAGTGATAATCATAGAGTGAGGTCTAGACTCATATACAACGTGTCACTTCCACAAGTATGGTTTTCCTAATAATACATCACATACTTCAAGAGGAGCAACAACACATAGTACCTCATCCGTGAAGGGATTCATGCTTTAGGGAAGGAGACACTATTGGCTATTACAGAGATCTCGTCTTTGGTGAAGCCAGTTGATGGTGTACGGCTACGGATGTGCTATAGTTGATAGGCCCAGCCGCTTCATGACCTTGTTGAAATGAGGTTCTTTTGGCACTTGATATCGACAATGAACTGTAGCAGAGAACCCTTGACCCACATCTGTGAGTGGAAGAGGATTTCCCCTTCCTCTAGATCTTCAGGCTCATTCTTATAGATCTTGGTGATGCACACGGTGGCACTGGGCTCCACATCAATGATCTGCTTCCCTTTGTCATTCCCCTTATTAGGTTCTGACTTAGATTCAGAACATGTGTCTGATTCAGAAGCCTTCAGCTCGACCACCAGTGACTTCTTGGCCTGACACTCACTTGTGTTGTGAGTGGAGATCTTATGGAACTCACACAATTTTCCTTTTTCCTTCTTTGTCTTCATGGTTTTGTTCTTTTCTTGTGGATTCATCATGTTTTCTTAGGTTTCCCTACCTTGTCTTTGTCCTTTTCTCTATGGTTTGGGGGCACCTTTCCCTTGCTTCGAATTCGTAGATCCAAAGTCTCGCTTCTTCTGTTTAAAATTATTCTCAATCTTGACAGTGTATCGGTATGTCGTGTCGAGTGATGATATGTCAATGAACTCCATCTCATCTTGGATGTACCTGTATAGATAGCCATGGTACTTGAGTACTAAATGTCGCTAAAAATCCTTGATACCCAAATTCGTGCGTAGGATATGAAAAACATTTGTAACTCTAGCACATCTTGGTCCCTTCCCTGTCACAACATAGTCCACTTTATGTATTTATCCTCGTATCTCCTGACAAGGTATTACTGCTCCTTGATGGCATCCCAAAACAAATTCCAAGTGGGTTCTACTGAAAATAGTGAGGGCGTACTTTCATCCTTCTTCTCACAGTATGTTTCCACTAATCCTTGACGTGGGGGTGGCTTTGAGAAGTGAACAAGTAATATTTTCTCAACTGGAAAAATCATGAATAGAAAAGTATCCTTTTACCATATTTAACCATTTATCTACAATGTTTGCATCACTCTGACCTTCAAATATGGGGATGTCAAAGTTAACTTGTACCTTAAAGGGTGTGGCACTTCTAGAGTGGCTACTAGAAGGAGATGTGTCGCCTTTAGGTAGTCGTTGAAGGATTTGGGAAAAGTTGTCCATCATCATGTTCCTCTATTACTCGAGGGATTCTTTGAGCAACATTTTGAAAGGATATCCTACCCCCTCATCTTTCTTTTCTTTTACGATGGGAGGTCGTCAGGGTTTGTGAGGCTGGTATTGCAAAGGTTTGACCAGTTCGATCCCTAACTCCTTATATCCCGACCTCGTTGGGGAAATGCAAAGAAAAAAAGAGAAAGAGTAGACCGCTCTAATACCACTAATATGAACTTAAACGAGAATGCAACAAATTATAGATATAACTAGAGATGCAACAGAAATAACACTTCATTTCATTAATAACAAATACTGAAATATGTTTACAAACATAATGGAAATAGAGTAGCTCAGGCAATGGTAGCTTATCTCTGAGAAGAGATGTGGCAGCTACATGCCTTGGAACTATGTTACAATGAGGCTCAAGGACCTATTTATTGTTGAACAACAAGGGAAAACCATAAACAACCAAAACCCTAACCCCAAGAGATGGAACCCTAAGAGTTTGTGGACCTTGTTGGGGTTAGTTGGGCAACGAACTTCTAGGGGTCGTAACTTGGTCATATTATTGTTGTTTGGCGTGTACGATACCTTGTTGGAAATATCTCTCTGAGTACTACAAGATTTGCGAGAGGCCCCTTCTGAAATCTATTAGTATGTTGCAGACCTCAAAAACATTGTTTAAGGGGTCAAAACTGCTATGAAAGTTCAGGACGTAAAAAACTACTAAAAATAGTAAATGCTACAATAAACAAGGAAACATATGAAACTGATAGGAGGTCTAGGTGGAATAGGCAAGTGGCCACCAATATCCACTTGGTTTATTCCCTCCTCCATAGGAAGCTCTCTAGAGGCTAGTCACTCTTTTCAATCACTATTTACCCCATCGACCTTGAATTTAGAACCAGGTATTTAGAATTTTCATACATCATTTGGATTATTTGTACCTTCCAACTACAATGAGGTTTCTTTTCTCTCTAATACCTTATCCTTTATTTTTCTATCACTGGCCTTTATATCCTTGCCACCCACGAGTGGATTTATGTGGGAGTTCATAGCATCAATGTCTAAAACAGGTCAATTTGAAACTGGAAAGAAAGTTAGGATTTCAAGGGAGAAACCCCCCTTCAAAAATAGGGAAAGCCGCAAGCTAGGTAGCAGATCTATAATGGCCAAGAAAGGAAAAGGAAATTATTTCACAAATAATACTTGTAGGGCACACCTCTCACTATCTTTAGGAGAGGATTTCATTTTACAAATGGCCAAAGAAATGACCCAACAATCCATGGTAGGTAGGGCGAGGGCCTGGAAATTTAGAACTGCAACCCTTAAAGCTTAGGTGGGAGACTAATTTGTGCCTATTGTTAGAACCCCCACAGAGGTTGAACTCCTAGCTAAAGGTTGGATTCAAATGTACTTCAATGAGGGGGATGATGCCCTTCAAATCCAACAAAAGGTATCGATGATCAATTTGACTCCTGGCAACTTCAAATTTTGGACACCTCTTTTCGATGCAAAATGAGAAAGGATGGATTTGGTCCCAACTCAAGTTAGGTTAGTGCATCTCCCCTCAAATTATTGGCATTCCCTAATCTTTGTAGACATAAGAAACTCCCTGCGAACCTACTTATAACATGACTCTTCACATTTGAATACTAGGGATAAGTCATTGGTCTACACCTTGGTTAACATAAATCTCAGGGATGGTCCTCCTAAAGACATTGAAATAGGGCTTGGAGAGGAGGGAATACAGATCCTAGATTATGAAGACATCCCTTTTAAATGTAGATTATTTCATCACTATGACCACCTAGTGAAGGACTGTGAACTTACATTGTCTTAGAAAACTGATCAATTTGGTGGAAAGGATTAACTTCATGGCACTTAAGACATATCCACACTAGGACTACGAAATTTGGAAACTGAAGCTTCATTGATTGATCAAGACCATGTTTATGAAGAACCTATAAAATCGTAGAAGGATATTGTTGCTCCATCCCCTGAGGGCATCACCATGGCTCATGCTCACTTAGGTCCCTGGACATCCCTCCCTTATTCATTTTCATCTTTTGTTGCAGTTGATATTTCTTCTACTCCTCTATCTAATGTCTCTTTTCATGTGGTATTAATGATGCTTGAGCTTTCCTCTCTCCCTGTCAAAAACTCCCTAGGAACCCCTCCCTTTGTTTCCCCCTCCACACCTGTTGAATGCATCCCTTCTACTATTTTTTCAGACTCTTGCCTTGAGCTTCCTACATTATCAGCTAGTCCTTGCCACCATCTCTTGCTTTGTGGTTACCCCCCCTAGAAGGGCCCTATCACCCTCCCCTACTATCATGAGTTCCCAATCCTCCCATGTGCCCTCTCACTCCCCCAAGTGCTCTAAGGATTTTTTAGATAAGGTAGTCGTATAAAACCTACGATCTCGATTAGTTTTGCCTCATAATGAGAGTCTTTCATGGGGTTTGGGTAAGCTCTCCCTACATACAAGAGAGTGTTGGACACCTAATCCTAAATGGGTTAGCGTGGAAGCCGAATGGACAAAGCAGTCCAAAAGACCTTGGGATGTGAATCCCAACGGTCACATAATGTACCATAAATATACATCATTTGTGAATAAAAATGTACTGCATGATTTATCTTTCCTATTGTTTTCGCTCACCATGTGTGTTTAACATGGTATCAGAGCCATGATGTGTGGCTTGTTTTCCCTGAGCAACTGGTTTGAGTTGCCTTGAATAGTGCTGACTAGAGCTGGCCTAGTCTTCTGTAACGCTCCATTAATTCTGCCATCCCTGCGCTGTACCTGCGCTCTGCTCCATATTCCATTACCTGCTTCATACAGAACACTTCCATACTGCTACGTAACCTGCGCCCTACTCTTCTGAAGCGCTGTACTGTCCAGCGCTGCCCTTACTGTTGTGACATAACGCCTCTGTCCTGATTATTGCACCTGTGCCTCCATTGCATGAATTCCACCGTGAGTTCCCTGAGGACGCGATCATTTACCCATCTACAGTACCAGCGGTTACTGATCTGCAAAAGTTGGCGTAACCATTGCTGTGCCTCTGTATTTTGATTTTCCTCTTCAGCATCTCGACCAGATGATCCACGTCTACGCCGTCCACTGAATTTCTTCTTGCTTACAATTGTGGCACGCTGTTCTACACTCCCGCAATTCGAGTCGGTTAACCACTCGTATAAAGACTTGTCATCCCTGAATAAAGCCTGGGCTGCGCCATTTTCGCCCTTAAAGAAGAGGATCCACCCCTTGAGCAAACGAGCCAACAGGGTCAATCAATAGTAGAACTCTTGGGAAAACTAGAATCAGTAGAGAATTTAAACACACGAATGCAGAGAAATATCTACCATCTGTTTGGTCGAACGATTTTGTAGTTTAAGAAACTAATGCGCTTGTAATGATTGGCATAAAAAGACTCCTCTTTCCACCTAGTTTCATTCAGCTAGTTTTTCTGGCACTGTCGCCCTGCAGCATTACCATTCAACTTCAAATTCTACCTGGAGGTGGCGGAATCCAGTCAGGTGTTGGCACAAGATCTATGGCTTGTAAATGTGCCTATTTGCAAAAATGGTGTTGGATTAGATTTTTGGGTTCCTCTACCATTGTTTAAAAGTAACTCCTTAGCTTCCAGGGGTGCCATTACCACGACGGTCTCTTTTGTCTTTGTCACTGCTGCCCAGCGAAACTTCCTACAGACCCGAGTCTGTGAATTTTGTGATCCCAACCAGGATGAAGGACCCCTCCCCTTCTACAGGTCGACGGTTTACCTATATACAAAAGGATTTTCTTGCGGCGTCAAATATTATGGGCTAGATTTTAGACAAGATATAGTATTGGTTTCTAATTGATTCAGAAATTAGAAGTTTTGAACAGAGATTGTGTTTGTCTGAATACGAACTCTTAGATAAGAACAAAGACTCTCCTAGATGCGAGGAATCTCAGCTGAGAATTTGTAATTGACAAGTATATGTTCTATTTGGGTATTTACCCATAGCAATTCTATAGGCATAAGTGTATTAGATTAAATTTTTCAGAAACAGTTCCCGTGCGGATTCCTTGGTGTGGGAGGAGGCGTCTGTGATCTCCGTTCACCACCAATCCCCACTGGAGAGTTGCATGGAACGTTGTTATTTTCATTTGGATTGGACATGATGATTAACAATATTAATATCTTTCTTCTTCCGCTTTCGGATGGTAGCAGCAGCCGCTACAACAATTTTATGAATTGACTGACTACAAAAGAGTGGAGCAGAGTACACTATCTATGAAACTGGAGAGAAGCATTTTCAATTATTTCAGCATTGTCCTCATCCCAGGATCTTCTAACACCGGCAGTTCCATTTTCAAATTGAGGCAGCGCCTGTGAATCTGCCACTGCCAGCACTCTCGTGGCTTAAGATTTTTCTCATCATTGTGAACAACAATTATGGAGTCATTTCTTATGTGGGGTATTGCAAGAGCTACTGATTGTTGCTGTAGAAGCTGATTAGACTTTTACAGAAGTACATCAATTATGTTCACCGGATTTTAATGTTCCTTGTTTTAAGTCTTGACAATTTCTGAGTATTGAATGTTGGGGATAGAAACCCATCATGGAAATTCAATTTCTGTTAAGGTTGTTACTACCGCATTTCATTATTTAATATCTAGTTGTTCGCTGAACTTCCTTCATATTAAAAAAAAAAAAAAAAAAAAAAAAAAAAAACGTGACCTGTGACCTATGTTGTGATACCTATGGTTCATTTGAAGTGGTGGAATAGTTTGTATTATATACACAGTGTTTAAAGCATTGAACAGAAACTTCAATGAGTGTGGAAGTCAAGTCTGCGTTCTCAAGCGCTCAGCAGATTTTCTAGAAGGCCGAGTCACACAAAGAATCAGTTTGTGGGAGCTGCTACAACAGTGAAGAGGTTGGGTTTCTTGCCAACGAAAAAGGGCTGAACATAGCAAATAGAAAACTGTTTATTCTTGGCTCCATTTGACTGTCAAAGGCTGAGATCTTTGTAGAGAAACTACACCAAATTTAATTGTGCTCTGAAATATCAAGGTGTCAAGGGCGAGTTTGTGTTCCAAATATATTGCCTATGCCAAATTCATCAAGGAGTCAAATTGGAGGCTGAAATACTCATAGGTGATCTGCATCTAAATTGTATTCAAGTACATTAAAGCAGCGAGTCATTTGCTACATTGAAATTGATACTGTGTTGTCTGGTATCCTGCTACTCATCTAATAGTTGCAATTATTTATCATTTTATAGACCAATTTGTAGCTGAAGATAACATCACTTCTCTGATTATATTGGTCTGAAATGGAT
>APFE030907184.1:17930-65562 GCA_000404065.3 Pinus taeda | reverse complement strand
AGAACTACAGCAATGGAGTCATCATTCTGAACCTGTTTCTGTTCAGAAGATTGAAACAGACTCCCATAAACAGCGAGACAATAATGTTACAGTGCATTTAGATAAAGCAACTGTTGTACATCCAGATGCAGAAGTTCAGTCTGCACTTCCCAAGCCCATCATCAGACCTTGTGAACAGCTTGTCCACAACAAGCACAGAACTGGTCTTGGATATGACAAGGACTTGTCCTTTCATATTCCAGACTATGCCAAGCCCATTCAGTTTTAGAGTGTTGGTTTCATTAATGACAGTTCACCTGCTCCTCATGACAGTTCAGCTACAGCTGTTCCAGACTCTGCTCCTCTTCCACAACAACAACAACAACAACATATCGTGAAATGCCAACACTGTGATCGAGTTGGCCATATGAAAGATCACTGTTTTGATCTTCATCCATGTAAGCACTGTCACAAAACCAGTCATTCTTCAAACAGATGCTTCAGAAACAAACGTCCTGCAAGAACAAAGATTCATCTTGGATGGATCACTTCTTGGCAATGGGCATCAACAGCCAAGAAGATATTCCAAACACATGTCAGAACTTGTTCCAGAATATTGAACAGTCTTGCAGTTGAGTTTTCTCCATCATCTCACCTTGTATCTGACAGGGGGGGAAATGATGGTCATCTACAAGCTTCAAAGCCACATCAAGCGAGCCTGAGCCACAACCTGCCACACCAGTTTCAGAGTTGTAGCCAGAGACAAAGATGCCTGAACATGCCTTCAGTTGGCAGTCTGGGACACTTCCTCTAGCAGAAGACTTCAGCTTCTTGCCAGTTTTGGAAGAGTTCCGGGAACAAAATTGAGAACACTTCCTCTAGCAGAAGACTCCAGCTTCTTGCCAGTTTTGGAAGAGTTCCAGGAATTACATTAAGAATTCCAGAGTTGTTGGTCATCCTTAAACCATCACAGGTTGAGACTTCCCTTTTCAGGTTGAAGTTTTACCTTTTATGTGCGGTGAGACCTCCCTTTTATGGTTGAAGGTTTCCCTCTTTAAAACAATAGGATCACTTCCTCTAGCAGAAGACTTCAGCTTCTTACCAGTATTGGAAGAGTTCCGAGAACTGCACTAAGCGTTCCAGTGTTGGTGGCCATCCTTAAACCACCGCCCTATTATACCAACATTTCAGAGAGCACATTCAGCCTAGTGCTGCCATGCATTTTTGCACATTTTTGTATTACAAGCTCTTTTCTTGGACTCATACATAACCCTTCGGATTAAGGGGGGGAATGTTGGACACCTAATCCTAAATGGGTTACGTGGAAGCCGAATGGACAAAGCAGTCCAAGAGACCTTGGGATGTGAATCCCAACGGTCACATAATGTACCATAAATATACATCATTTGTGAATAAAAATGTACTGCATGATTTATCTTTCCTATTGTTTTCGCTCACCATGTGTGTTTAACAGAGAGGTTAGAGGTAGGGGCAATAAATACCATCTGACCAAGGCTCTCTCTATTTATAGTAAAGGGTATAGGTAGGGGTCCTAAATCTCGTCTAACTAAGACTAAGGAGAAATCATGTGTGGAATTAGTTGTTGGGAAACAATTATTTATATAAGGGGCCCTTAGATCGATTTCAACCTGTAAAGAGGTATCCAAATGAAGATTCTTTCCTTCAATTGCAGGGGTTTAGCATGTCCCTACAAAATACATGCATTAGGTCATTTGGTTGAAGCCAACAACCAATACATGTTGCTCCTTCAAGAAACTCTAGGAGATGGCCTTACCATTGCCAACTGCTTATAAGCCCTTCCCAAGGGTTGGAAATTTTTGGCTTTGGATGTTCATGGTATATCTGGTGGTATTGTTGTAGGATGAAATGCTAGGAATATTTAGGTTCTCAACTCCTTGAGCATGACCTCTGGTCTAGCCATTGATTTTTTTATTGAAGATTTGGGCTCATCCTTCACTTTATTAAACCTATATGAGCCTTCAATTAATTGTAAGGAATTTTGGGATAAATTTTTTGCCAGCTCTCTTATCTGCCACCATAATCTCATTCTTTGAGGAGACCTGAATTTCTCCCTGGGTTCATCAAAATCATGGGGTCCTAAGGCTACACTGGATCCCCTTGCCGAATATTTCTTGAACAAGCTACAAGAAAGGAACCTTGTGGGTGTGGAACATGTTAGTTTGGCCCCCATATAGAGGAACTAATTCATAAGGACTAACAAAATAGCTAAATGTAGTGATCATTTCTTATTATCCCAAGTATTGATAGGAGGCCTCTCTCTCGTAAAACACTAGATTGGAGTTGGTGGGGTCTCAGATCACTCTCCCATTATTTTGGAAATTCATGGAGCCTCCTTGAATCCAGTCAGTCCCTTCAAAATGAAATCTTCTTAGCCAAAATAAGAGGAATTTCTATCACTAGTCACCACTCATTGGAAGCATTTAGATCCCCATTTGGGCACCTCTACGACCAACCAATTCAAGGCCAATATTAAGCTTATGAATCTTAAAACCAAGCAGCAGGAAAAGAAAAATAAGATGGTTGAGGTCAAGGAATTGATGGAGATTGAACATCAATTGGAGGAAGTCGTTGTTCAAGACAATGAAGGTTTCATGTCTCTTAAATCCAGAGATACTCTAATGCTAATGGAAAAGTGCAAATAAGTGCTTCTAGAAGAATGGGAGAAGGAATGGTGCAGGTGTTTGAAGATGACTAGTCAATTAAAAAATTAATTGAAATGGTAGGATAATTCTCAAACTTATGTATTGAAGGCGATGAGGATGATAATGAGAAGCACCCTAATTTTTCCAAATTCAAGCAAAAAATTGGGAAACATGAAATCATATAGTTAAAAAATAATTACATTCCACGAGGGTTAATTCCCCTCGAGAAAATTTTCGATCAGAAGGGTGTTATCTCTTCCCCTTCGCTAAAATCGTTAGATGTTGGAATTGAACAAATAAACTTGGGTACGGAAGAGAAACATAAGCTCATAAACCTTTCTAAATCCCTTCCTGAAGAAGGAAAAAACTTGTATATAACCCTTTTTAAATAATACTCCAATGTGTTTTCTTGGAGCTATGAAGAATTAAAACCCTATGATAAACAAATAATTGACCATAGGATACCATTAAAGGAAGCGATTTAAGCTTTTCAATAGAAGTTTAAACATTTTAACCCCCATTTACTCCCCTCTATCGAGAAGGAGTTTAAGAAGTTGTTGGATGCAAATAACATGGTACATCTCAGATATTCCAATTAGATTTCCAATTTAGTCCAAGTGAGGAAGAAGAACGATGAGATTAGAGTCTTCGTAATTTTTTCGCAATCTAAACAAAGCTTATTTAAAATATAATTATCATTTTTCTAAAATGGGCCATATTCTCCAACGAGTAATAGAGTCCCATAGAATTTCGATGATGGATGGATTTTCGGGCTATAACCAGATATTCATACAAAAATGATAGATATAAAACCACCTTCACTACCCCCTCGAGAACTTTTATATACCAAAAAATTCCCTTCATACTCATGAATGCCAGGGCTAAATTCCAATGAAAAATGGACATTACATTCACAGATGAGAAACATAGTTTTATAGTTATACATCTAGGTTATATGAAGGTATCCTTCAGATCTAAATTGTAACGTCTAGATCATCTCATAATTGTATTTAAGAAGTGCTAAAAGTCTATCTTATTTTTGAATTGGCGTAAATAATTTTTTACCATGACTAAAGGTAAATTGCTCAAGCATGTCATTTCTAGGAAAGGAATCTAATTTAATCCAAAAGGAGTCCAGGCTATAGAAAAAATACCATTTCCTAGAACTAAAAAATAAATACAGTCCTTCTTCGAGAAAATTAACTTTCTATGTCATTTCATCCCCAATTTTGCAAAGATCGTTAAATATATAACCAATTTTCTCAAAAATAGAAGAGTAGTAAAATGGAATGATGAGGCCAAATACTCCTCCTTGACTAATAAATCATTTATTGAGGCACCTATCCTCATGTGTCTCGTCTATATGAAGGATTTTATGGCCTTTCCCTTTACTTACGAGCATACCATAGTTATAGTCCTCCTCCAAAAAATGAACAGGGCTATGAACAACCCATAGCTTTCTTCAGAAAAGCATTGTAGGATACAAAACTCAAGTACAGTATAAAGTAAAAACAAGACTTTGCATTAACTAATGCTTTGAAATATTTCAGAGATTATATTTTTCAATCGAAGGCAATTTTATATTTACCTAATCATGTTGTTAAGGATATCCTAATTCAACATGATGTTGAAGGAAGAAGAGGAAGGTGGATTGAAAAAATTCAGGAGTATGATTTAGAATTAAAGCCTACAAAAATAATAAAATGGCAAGGTCTAGCAAAATTATTAGTAGAAGAAATATTTGAGGCACTTGGAGTCAGTCAAGTAACTCACTTGAGCCTCGCTGCTGAGGTGGAAGGTGTAGAGCCATATAAACAACCAAGGTTGCTGCTATTGCACTCCACTGACATGTCAATTATGTTGATAGGTGGTTTTCATTGATGTCAACCCAAGCATCACCTAGAGATGCCCTGCTTTTTTTTTACTAATTTGACATGGAAATTCATAGCTTTTGGTGTCAAGATAATCCTTGATGGATTCTCCTCGTTGAGCTAATTCTAGTGGTATGTGGCACGCCACATACTTCTTCATGGTTTGAGAGATATGTGTGTTTATAAAAGTTTAAGACCCCAATTGGTGGGCAAAAAACCTATGGGGTGGTGACACGACACTCTTTCATTGGTTTTTTGTCATTAGACATCAGGCATAAGGGTTCTTTATCATGTTTTGAGGAGAAATCATCTTGAGGATGGAATAATAAATGTTTTTTCACCCATAAGAAGTATCCTTAATACATTAATGGCTAAATCCCTCAGAAAAAAGGCAGAAGGCCTCCTTGCTTGGGCTTTAAGACAAGTAAAATTCAAAATTGATACTTGAGAAATTCTCCTCCAAATGTGCATTCAGTTGACTTCTAAGAAGCCCCTTTTATCTAGGCTTTAGTCTATAAAAGGAACATTTGATTCATCATCAAGGCATGAACTTGAAATGAAAATATTTTGATTAATCCTCTGAATTTTGACCCTTGTGCAAAACAAATCATCAGAAGATAGGGTTTCTGTTTATTTTGGTCAAGGGCTCATTAGGCAAGGTCTTTTGAAGGAGACTCCAATTATGAAGCTCAACAAAGTTAAATTAAGGTTTCTTTCTAATAGAATGAAGGAACATGAAGAGATTAAGATCTATACTCATCCCTGAAGCATGCAAAGTAGAAAACCATGATCTAAAGCAACTTGGTCCTCCTCCACGCTTGATCTTTCAGGACAGTTAAAGGGTTTTTTTTTTTTTTTTTTTTTTTTTTTTTTTTTTTTTTTTTTCGTTGGGCACCTTTTTAATGAAGGTTGAAGAGAGAAGTCTCTTATAGAATAGCAATTGGATCAAGTATCATCCTTGAAGTTCCGTGTCTTGAGAATGATCTAAGGAATTTTTACATAATCTACAAGTATTTCATGTCACTTGATGCGGCCTCACCTCGATCATATATAAACCTGCGGTTAGGGCTCAACTACTGCTCAGAAGTTATGCACACACACACACACACACATATTATTACTACT
This sequence comes from Pinus taeda, assembly GCA_000404065.3. Lineage (NCBI taxonomy): Eukaryota > Viridiplantae > Streptophyta > Pinopsida > Pinales > Pinaceae > Pinus > Pinus taeda. The sequence continues at coordinate 59,903 of APFE030907184.1, read as the reverse complement.
ATTATTTTTTTTCCTTTGAACTTCTTGATGCTGACATTTATTTTATGTTCCACCCCAAATTTGGTTCCTTTCGTCAAGGAGAGCTACAGAACTTGTTACACAATAGTATAAAAGACATCATTCTAAAATCTCATATTTTTGGTTTGAAGGAACTAAATGTAATTTGTAGCCCTAATCTTGTTGATCCTTGTACATACGGCTTGATCATCTTACAAGGTCTTGTAAGAAGTAGTGGCCTGAATAGAACTTGTTATGAAGCTCCATACAAGAAGTAACCTATTTTGGAAAGATTGCAGTTGTGGTAGTTCAAGTTGTGAAATAATTCAACTTGTTGTTCACCAAGGGTTTATTCCTGTCATAATAGTAAGCACATTGAAGGCTTATTTCTATCATCATCTTACAAAACTATATCACAGAAAGGGTTTGACACTTTATTTGCATAAAAGCCTTGAGGATAAAAGTGCAATGGCATTGTCTATAATTCATATTCTTCATTAATAGTCTTGGCTCATCATTCTCAAATTGTAGACTTGAATAATTTGGAGGTGCAGTGAGGAAACAATGTGAAATCACCCACTATCACATCATACTTGTAAGCATTAGTGAGAGTCTCTTTAGTAGTACAATATACCTTCAACTATCCTTGAGTAGATTTACAATCATATCTTTATCACCTACTTGGTGTTTTATCATAAGCTCTTCAAGCATTGAAAATTATTGTAGTTATTTTCTACAGTAGTAAGGGAAGAGAAACTTTATCATTAAGGACAGAGAATGGAAAACCAATTTCATCTCTACAACAAGCATTCAAAGCTTCATCATCAATGATATCCTCACTTCATAAACTTATTCACTTTACATTTGTAGTATGTAATTTCAGAGTCTTGTGAATTTTGTAAAGGAATTATTGTATGGGGAATTGTAGGAGTCATTTGGTTTTCGGGTTTGTTGTTAGTACAAGGGTTTAGGTCTTAGGTTTTTTGTAGTTGAAATAAAGTCAGTGTATATCATTGTAATTGGACCATTATCCTTGGTACGGGAGTCCACAATTTTGTATTTTTTTTTGTCATTTTCAGGGTGGTAGGGTGGTGCTAGGGCATGTTCAATCTTGATACGGTGTTTGAGAATCCTTTAAACTGCCTATTGATAAAATCAGGGCATTGGGGCATCCTTCTAGTGGGAGCTGGAGAATGAATGCTTTTCTATGGTTTTAGGGAGTTGGGGCTTTATTTTCAATTGGAGTTGAAGATTAAAATAACTTATTAGAAAACCGTACAATTTTTTTTTTACCTAGAGGGGTTTTCCACCCTAAAAATATTTGTGTTCACTATGTACTGTCTATTTATGGTTTTAAATAACTAATTAATATTAACTAATTCTTTGAAAAGATTAATAAGCTACTAAATTCTAAGAAATATTGATTCACCTCTAAATATTTCCAACAATTGATATCAAAGTTGGTTCCTTCAATAGCATTTTAACAACTGGAAGGATACCATGGAGTGGAATAAGTCTGAAACTCTTGTACTAAATGGAAAAAACTATGCATTTTGGGTTGGAGAGGTGAAATCATATCTTCAAGCACAAGGTTTTGATGTTTGGAATGTTTTTTTGACTGAATACAAGGAGTCATCAACTCGTCCCTAGAATACTAATGGAAAAAGGATTTATGAAAGAAATGATAAATCTAAAAATGCTCTCCTGACTAGTGTGATAGATTCCATGTATGTGAAAATAATGCAATGCAAATCAGCGAAAGAAATTTGGGACAAGTTTCAAAAAACATACGGAGACAAGAAGGTAAAATAGGCCAAGCTCCAGACCCACCGAGGACAATTTGAGCAGTTGAGAACGAATGAAGAGGAAAAGATTTCAACTTACTTCCTCTGCATTGATGAAATAGTGAATTCTATTGAAGCATTGCGAGAACCAATGTCGAACAAGGTAGCTGTCTATAAGTTTCTAAAGTCTCTTCTAGATAGATTCAATTCTAAAGTATTTATGCTAGAAGCAAGAGATGATTTGGAAAATCTCACCAGGACCAGCTATAGGGAATACTGAAGGCATATGAAATGAGAAAAGAACAATATGGTCATCCAATCGAGAAGCGACATTCACAGGATCTAAGAAGACTGAGAAAGACAAACATGAAACAAAACCAAGCTCTAGTTACTATGAAGAAGAAGAGTTCTTAGATGAAGAAATTGCTAGCTTTGTGAGAAATATGAATAGAGGAATAGATAAGTTCAAAGGTTAACTTCCACTAATATGTTTCAATTATGGTGATATTTCTCATTTTGCAGCTAAATATCCTCATAAGAATGAAGAAGCATCTAGGAAAGGAAAGAAGGGTCAAAGAAGATTCAACAAGCAAGGTAAAAAGAAAGGCTTTAAGAAAAGGATTTTCAAGAAGAAAACTCCTCATATAAAGAAGAAAGTGACAGTGATGAAGAAAACAATACAGGAAGAGCATTATTCATGGCTAGATATAATAGGAATGAAGCACCTGAAGAATAAGCAGAAGATACAAACGAGATTCAATTTCGAAATGAGATGATCAGAGTTATAAAGGGTCTTAAGGTTGAAAACAAAAACTTTAAAATCTCTTGAAGTTGAATTGAAGATAGCAAAATAACATGTCGGAAGCCTCAATAAGAAAAATCAAGAATCAGAGGAAGTTATTATTAGCCTTAAAGTACATTTGGAAGAAGACCAAAAAATTTAAGATTCTCTCAGAAGATAACTTGAAGACAGCAACAAGGCAAGGGAAGATTTAGAAGTCGAGATAGTCTATCTACAAAAGGAAGAATAAATACTCTATCTATTTAATGTTAATGATTGATGATTATACCAGGATGACAGCAGTTAGCTTTTTGAAGAAAAAGTATGAAGCATTTGAATGTTTCTGAATCTTCAAGGAAATGGTTGAAAATAAAACTGATTTCAAGATCAAATATTTGCGATCTGATAACGGTGGTGAATTCACATCCAAAGAATTTCAACATTTATGCGAAGAACATGGAATAAAAAGGAAATTCTCAATAGCTAGGAAACCACAACAAAATGGAGTTATTAGAAGTAAGAATAGAATTGTAGAAGACATGGCCAGAACAATGTTGAATGATTCAAAATTGGATAACAAATTTTGGGTTTAGACAATTGATACATTTGTGTACATTTTGAATAGAGGATTATTTAGGAGCAATTGTGATAAGACTCCATATGAACTATGGAGAGGAATACCAATAAATGTCAAACATTTTCAAGATTTTGGAAGCAAATGCTACATCAAGAGGGAATACCAAAAGACAAGAAAATTTGACTCTCGAGCAGATGAAGGCATATTTTTTGGCTATTCACACAAAAGGAAAGCATATAGATGTTATAACCAAAGAATTAACCTTAATTAAAATCATCAATGTAACTTTTGATGAAGATTGTGAACCTAAGATTGAACAAGGAAACTCCTCTTCAAGCAAACCAGAGACATAAGAGATAAAACTAAAAAGGGTCAAAGAGGAAGCCCCAAATCTAGCACAATCAAATGAGGAAACAACTTCTAACTAGGAAGAGACAAGAGACAAACAACAGACACCTTCAAAGAATCCCAAGAAATGGTATCAAAAGAACCATCCTTTAGATCAAATCATCGGGGACATCAATGAAGGCATAGGTAGCAGAAGCAACCAACAAGTATGCATGCCACAACAAGCCCATCTTGCACTCTTGGACACATTTGAGCATAGAAACTTTGAAGAATCCAGTCATGATGAATATTGGGTAGCTCCTATGAATGAAGAGTTGTATCAAATTGAGAAGAATGATAGTTGGGAATCGGTTCCATGAGCTAAGGATAAAAATGCCATTGGCACAAAATGGGCTTTCAGGAACAAGCTAAATGAGGATGGACAGTGTACCATGAACAAAGCAAGATTGGTCTACAAAGGTTATCCACATGTTGAAGGAATCAATTTCGAAGAGACATTTTCGCCCATCGCTAGGATGGAAGCCATCATAATATTCTTGGCCTATGCATGTTCAAGGAAGATTAAAGTGTATCAGATGGAGGTAAAATAAACCTTTATAAATGTAGAATTAGAAGAAGAGGTATATATAGAACAATCTAAGGGATTTTTTCTTACTGACAAGAAATATTATGTTTGCAGGTTAAATAAGGAATTATATGGTCTCAAACAGGGTCCTAGAGCATGGTATGCTCATCTTGATAGGTACTTGCTAAAGCGGGGGTTTAAGAGAGAAAATGTCAATATCAACCTTTATGTAAAGGTTGAGCATGATAGTTTAACAAACATTGAAGTATATGTGGATGACATCATATTTGGCAATGATGATGAAAAATTAAGCAAAAATTTTGCATCAAATATGTAGAGTGAGTTTTAGATGTCATTACTTGGTGAGTTAAAATTATTCTTGGGACTTCAAATATCTCAGCAAGATAGGGGGATATTTATCTATCAAACCAAATACATCAAGGAAATGTTGAAAAGGTTTCAAACTAAATATTGTAAACCGATTAGCACCCCAATGTTGAAAGGTTGCAAGTTGAGCATGTACAACTTATCCATGCATGCAGATCAGAGGATGTATAGATCTATGATTATCAGCCTCTTGTATATAACAACTTCTAGGCCAGATGTGATGTAGGAAATTGGACAGGTAACATGCTTCCAAGTAGAACCAAAAGAATCCCATGTCATTGTAGTGAAGAGAATCTTTTGATATCTCAAGGTAGCAACAAATTTTTTCCTATGGTATACAAAAGGGAATGAATTAACCATCGAAGCTTACACAGATGCAGATTGGTGAGGATGTGTTGATGATCGTAAAAGCATCAGTGCAGTAGCTTTCTATCTAGGTGGTTGTATGGTTTCATGGTTGAGAAAGAAGAAATCATTAGTCTCCTTATCCACAATGGAAGCAGAACACATAACAACAACAACATATTGTACTCAGCTTCTATAGCTGGAATAGACATTGCAGGATCTTGAGGTAAAATTTAATGAGCCCATCCCAATGTTTTTTTACAACACTTGCACCATAAGAATCTCCAAGAATCTTGTCATGCATTCAAAAACAAAACACATTTGACCATTTTGTTATAGAATAGGTTGCAAAGAAGAACTTAAAGGTGGAATATATTGGGACAAAAGAGTCATTAGTTGACATATTCACCAACAATTATTGCTTGAGACATTTGAGTATCCCTACCAAAAACTTGGGATTTGCCCCAAGTTCACATTAGAATTTTCTTTTATCTAGCCAAGTAGACAAAGGGAGTAGAGGAAATTTACAGGTCCAAAGGAGCAAGCAAATTGTCAGGGGGAGTCACCCTTTTCCATTGATGTCAAAGGGGGAGAGAAACAAATTCAGGAAGATCATAGGTATGTTGTTAGGGGGAGTAGTGATCGTAGATGGATTACATGTGTTGTCATCAATGCCAGAGGGGGAGATTTCTGATAGGTGGTTTTCATTTATTTCAACCCAAGAAACACCTACAGATGCCCCATTTTGTTGACTAATTTGACATGGAAATTCATGGTTTTTGGTGTTGGGATAATCCTTGGTGGATTCTCCTCCTATTATACAACCAGCTCATAAAATAGAAGAAAAGATAGATCAACGACTTCAAAATCAACCTTTTCAAGGGGGAAACCTCCTTTACATTACACAAATGAATAATTATTGGATGATACAAATGACAAGTCCTCCTTTCTATATATAGGAGTCTAAGGGGTCACAACATAATTTGAGCCTCCATAAAAATAATATTGTAAGGGAACAACAATAACAATAGTGGGCTTCTATGGGGCACAATAATAATAATATGGGGACTACATGGGCACAACAATACAATAAGGTGGTTGCACTAATAACAATAAGGGGCTACACTAGTAGTATAGGGACCTAACATGCCCTCTCCTCCAAAAAAGTGTTGTCCTCAATGCTTTAGCAATTCTGGATGCTTATCTAACATCTCCTCGATTTGTTTCTGGTGGTATGTGGCACAACATGTGGTTCTTAAAACCCAAGGGATGGTGACATGGAACTCTTTCATTGGTTGTTTTCCATTAGACATCAAGCATAAGGGATATTTATCATGTTTTGAGGAGAAATAACCTTGAGGGGGGAATCATAAATGTTTTTTCACCCATAAGAAGTATCCTTCATACATAAATGGTTAAATCCCTCAACAAAAAGGCATATGGACTCCTTGCATGGGATCTAAGACAAGTAAAATTCAAAATTGATATTTCAGAAATTGTTCTCCAAATGTGCAATCGGTTGACTCTTAAGAAGCCCCTTCTATCCAAGATTTAGTCTATGAAAGGAGAATTTGATTCACCATCAAGGCATAAACTTGAAATGAAAATCTTGTGACTATTCCCCAGAAATTTCGTCCCTTGTGTAGATAATAAATCATTAGAAGATAGGGTTTATGGTTATTCTACTCAAGTACTCATTAGGCAAGGTATTTTGGAGTATGAATTTATGAAGCTCAGCAAAGGTAAATTAAGGCCTCTTTCTAATAAAACAAAGGAAGATGAAGAGACCGAGATCTATACCAATCCTGAAGAATGAAAAGTAGAAAACCATGATTTAAAGCAACTTGGTCCTCCTCCATGCATGATCTTTCAAGACAGCTAAAGGGTTTTCTTTTGAGTTTTCTTTATGGTTTTTTGAGTTTTGGTTGGGAACCTTATTATTGTAGGTAGAAGAGTAAAGTATCTTACAAAACAGTGAGTGCTTCAAGGATCATAATTGAAGTTTTGTCTCTTGAGAAGGATCTGAGGACTGTCACAAAATCTACAAGTATTTTCATGTCATTTGATGTGGCCTCCGGTCAATCATATATAGACTTGAAGTTAGGTCTCAACTACTACTCAGAAGTGATATATATATTGTAGTAGACATTTATTTTAAGATCCTCCACAAATTTGGCTCCTTTCATCAAGGAGATCTACGAATATTGTTACACAATAGTCTAAAAGACACCATTCTTAAAGCTCATAGTTTTTGTTTAAAGGAAATAAATGTAATTTTCAACCCTAATCGTATTGATCCTTATACATACATCTTGATCATCTTACAAGGTCCTATAATAAGTTGTAGTGTAAATAGAACTTGCTCAGAAGTTCCATACAAGAAGTAATATATTCTAGAAAGAGTGCAGTTGGGGTAATGAAGTTGTGAAATAATTCAACTTGTTCATCAAGGGTTTCTTCCTGTCATAATAGTAAGCACAATGAAGAATTCTTCTGGCATCATCTTACAAAACTATATCACAGTAAGGGTTTGACACTTTATTTACAGAAAGGTCATGAGGATAAAACTGTTGTGGTGTTGTCTATAATCCATCTTCTTCATCAATAGTATTGACTCATCATTCTCAAATTGCAGAATCAGATCAATTATAGGTGAACTGAGGACAAAATGTGTAATATTCCACTACCACAACCTACATGTAAGAATTGGTGGGAGTCTCTTCAATTTTTAGTACAATATACTTTCAAGTATCCTTGAGTTGACTAACAATCAAAATATTTATCAACTAGTCAAGGTTTTATCATCAGCTCTTCAGGCATTGTAAAGTCTAGTAGTTATTTTCTATAGAATTAAGGGTAGAGAAACTTTATCATCAAGCACAGAGCATGGAAAAACCATTTCATCTTTATAGAATCATTCAAAGTTTCATCATCAACAATATCCTCTCATCATAAACTTATTCATTGTATAGCTGTGGTATGTATTTTCAGAGTCTTGTGAATTTTTTGAAGGCATTATTATATAGGGAACTGTAGGAGTCATTTGGTTTTTGGGTTTGTTGTTAGGAAAAGGGTTTAGGTGTTAGGGTGGTAGGGTGGTAGGGTGGTGCTAGGGCAAGTTGAAGCTTATTAGGGTGTTGAAGCATCCTTCTAGTTGGTTGTTGATAAGACCAGGGTGTTGGGGTGTCCTTACAGTGGGATCTATAGAATGAATGTTTTTCTATAGTTATATTGAGTTGGGGCTCTCTTTTCAATTGGAGTTGAAGATTAAAAGAACTTATTAGAAATTTTTTTATGGGTTTTCAACCTGGAGGGGGTTTTCTACCTAAAAATATTTGTGTTCATTATGTACTATTTATTCATGGTTTTAAATAATTGTTGAAAATTAACTAATTCTATGAAAAGATTAATAAGTTACTAATTACTAAGAAATATTGATTCACCCCCCTCTCAACATTTCCAACAAATTAGTTAGAGGTTTAGTGCCTTTGAATGGTATGTTGATATCATTTCTTACCTTTGATGAAAATTTGTATTGGAAAGACCTAGTAGGGGGTTTTCTACATTGTGTTTTACCTTATCATATTGATTGTCTTATAACTCAGTATCACGACAACTTGTGTGGTAGACACTTTCCTTGGAAAGCCACCACACGTAAAATCTTAAGGTTAGATTCTATTGGCCAACTCTATTCTCTAACATTAATTAAAAATTCAGAGCATATCATCAATGCCAAATTTTGGAAGCATGAATTGGCAGCCCTTCCTTTAAATCCTATCCCTTCTGAGGGCCCCTTTCAAAAATGGGGACTATATTTTATTAGGGAAAAGCACCCCCATAGTAGCGGTTAACATTGTTGGATATTGACTGCCACTGATTATTTTACGAAGTGGCTAGAAGTTATACCCATTAGGCAAACTAAAGACAAGGTCGTAAGGAATTTTTAGTTGAAAACATTTTCTCGCACTTTGGTTGTCTTGGGAAAAATTTTGCTAACAATGCTAAACCTTTTTGTTCAAACACCTTCCAAAAATTTTGTGATAATTAAAACATTAGCCTTGGGAACTCAACAAGTTATCACCCCCAGGAGAATGGATTGGTTGAGTCAACAAGTAAAAATATTACCAAAATCTTGAATAAGACGATAAGTTTGAAAAAGAGAAATTGGCATATCACATTAAATTATACCCTTTGGGCTAATAAAATAAGTGCTAAGAAATCAATCGATGCATCTTTGTTTCATCTAGTATATGACACTAATATTGTTATACCATTGCATTTAGAGACTAAAGTAATGAAATTGCTACAAGGGGTAAACGAAGAACCTAATGATTTACAAATAATTAATCAAATGATTTATATTTAGCAAGAGAGAGAACAAATATACGATAGTATTACAAAACACCAGGTGAATGTTACAAAATTGTTCGATAAGTGGGCCAAAGAATGAACATTCATCCCAAAAGAATGGGTATTAAAATGGGACAAAAGAAATGAAGACAGGGGGAAGCATGTGAAATTTAAAATTATTGATAGAGTTGAAGAGTTGAAGGAGAAAATTATTTCTCCCTCAAAAATTTTAAAGACGATATAATTCCCGCCCCACCCCACCTCGTGAATGGCCAGTTCCTCAAGCATTACCTTACATATCGATCTTTACTAAAAAACAATATATATATATAAAATAAAAAATGATATATATATATATATATATAAATAAATATACATATATTATATATATATATATATATATATATTATATATATATATATATATATATATATATATATATATAGATATATATATATATATATATATATATATATATATATATATATATATATATATATATATATATATATATATATATATATATATATATATAAACAATTCAAAACAATTTCATTTGTGAAAGTCCAAGTTACTAGCACAACTCATTCTTAAAAATAAAAACTTTAAAAAAATATAGAAATTAATAACAAAATATTTATAAGCAACAACTATGTCAATCACGAGACTGATATTTGATCATTGTTTTCAAATTCATTATTTAGGCATAGCTAAAGTTCATATTATGTCAAGTCTGTCAAGACACTCCGGACACTACTTCTATATTCAACACTCAACTCTTGTGTCATCTAATGCCTAAATTATTTAACAATGACTGTAAGCCATTATTTCCCCCCCACATGGGATATTTCATTCCTACTTATAACATACCTTGGATATTCATCTGTACTTTCTTGGGGTGGGGAATTTTGACAACTCCGTTGGGGCTATAGTCGCTTGTTGGAAGCAGAGCAATGTTTGTGGCAATTGGTTTCCCTAGTGCATGATCTTACCAACACTTTATGCAATGATTATTTTAGACGAGGCATGCTGACAACTCCACTGAGGCTATGGATGCTCGTTGGAAGTGGTGAAATGTTATTGGCATTAGGTTTTCTGAATGTGCATTCTTCCCATCATGCAAAATATAAAAGAAAAATTCATGTGTCCACCAATAAAAAAAACTATGTATCATTTAAAAAAGGGAACACTTGACAAAAGGCCACTGAAATAAACTTAAATGGGAAAGATAGAGGATTCATGTACTCCAGGAAAGTGAATGACTTCGTCGAGGCTATGGGCACCCATTGGCAATTGATTGACGTTTAGCATGGAAACTCGTCGACAAGGTGTTTTGAAAAGGACTTAATCCCCTTGTTTATAGTCTTATTATCAATTTTTCAGCATGATGAATATCAATTATGTGTATCTATCAATTTAATAGTGTTGTCTCCCGACATAACCTGTGCTTTGAAACTAAAAGTGTGATCATATATAACAAGCTTTATTCCATCTACTGAATTATGAAAATTGATGAACCTCTAAATTGTATATATTTTAAGGCCCATTTGATCATTATTAGACATTTTAAACATTTTTTGAACCCCTTTATTTGCACATTATAGAATTAATTCATAGTTCTAATGGGTCCTTAGGAATTAGATTTTCCCTTAAGTATTATGTCCCTAATATTATTTATTTTGCAGAATATTGAGTAAATTCTGAAGTTCTATAGAATGAGAGAATTTATGGTCTTTCTCCCTACCACAGGATTCTACATGATGGACCAATAAATTAATAGGATATTATGAAATTATTGAATAGATTCTCGAGCTCCACTGATTGAGAAAATATTGGTATGTGTTCCCTGCTACAGGAAAATCCAGAACTCAATATTTAATGAAGATTCCTATTTTTGGGATCCAAATCCACTTTTTGGGGAATTTTGGAGGGAAAAGTTGCCTCCTTTCAAGGAGGATGTTTCCCCATAAAATTGTGTAAGTACCAATTTGAATCAACCTCTAAGGGCATGGATTTTTTAGCCTTTTTGTGAATAAAACTTTTTATTTAACCGTTCTATTTTCATTTCCAGCAAGGATGTACTTGAATTTATTCTAATAATGAACTTTGGTTTCATTTTCAATCTCTAAGGCTTGGTTTCCTTCATAGGACTCTTAATATCCTTGGGCTTGGCCATCCTAGGAGCCTCAGATCCCTATTGTACAATTTCTTTGTCTTCTTTGCATTTCATGTTCACTTACATCTCTTGTTTGTGCATTTCCTATTTCTGCATTTAGTATTCAAGCTTCATTTGTTGTAGGTTATATTATTTAAATGGTTAAAGTGATTTTTTTTAATTTATTTATAGAATCACAACTATGATGCAAACTTAGAACATATTTACAAAGTCATATCCATCATTGAGCTACTTGGATTGGTTTGTTAGTTCACAATTCTATAATTTCTTGAAGTTTCTTGTAACAAAACAATAGTAAATTTCTGCTGAATTTTAGCACATCATAAAAAAGTCATTTCGAGTTCATTCCACTTGGATCAAAGTATAAAAACATTCAAATCAATAAAAACAATTATCCCATAGCATTTGAAATTGATTATCTTAGGCATTTGATTACTTATATTGACTTACTAGTTCATTTTTCTGAAATTTCTGGTTTTAGAAACAAATTTCTGCTAAATTTTAGCACGTTTAATAATTTTTTTTCAAGTTTATTCAACTTGGATTTAAGCCTTAAAACATCCAAAAATAATAACAAAAATTTCCCCATAGCATTTTCACTTGATCAACTTAGGCATTTGGGTGCTTAGATCAACTCACTAGTTCATTGTTCCACAAACCTGGTTTATATGATAAAAGATTTGTCTCTGCATGTTGGTCACTCCATGCACATGAAAATATTGGTTTCTTTTGTGCCATAGTTAGATTCTGTTTCAAATTCAACTTATCCTTTCCTTTGCATTTTTATTTTCTACAATTATCCTTTTAACATTACTTTAAATCATGATGCCTTTGTTATTTAAATAATCACTTTGTGTGTAGGTAATATCTATTAGTTAAGAGGATGAGAATAGAATCATACTCTATCACCAACACCATCTCTTTCAACATATTTATTCCACTCATTTCTCCAAATTGTTTGTGCACAGAAATTACATTACAGGGTTGTAAGAGACCATTAGTTTGACTTTTCCCCTTGTGCAATATGGCCTATTGAGTATATCTAAGCCTGGAAAGGTCCTATACACTCTTTCCCAACCTTCAACCATCTTTCCCCACCTTCATATCACTTCTAGATTCCTTAGAATTATTTCTGATGCAATTATGTAGCACTTCACAAAATTGACCAGAATTTGGCCAGATTTGCCTCTTAAGCCTTTTTTTAATTTTTCCATCACATTATAATGTCCCTCAAGTTTTGGAATCCAATTTGAAGAGATCATATGCCCTTGCACAACATCCTTTCTTCATCATAGTTTTAAGTCTACAATTAGGGTTTATTGTTTTAATTATGCGTTAAATAGCATAGAAATGGTTTACATATATTTCCTTTGAGCATTTGATAGTTTCTGCAAATATAACAAGGCTTACCATGATTTAAATAACATAGATTTGATTTCTTACAAGAAATATTAGAATAACCACTTTCATGAAACTAGTTTAGGTTTACCTTCCTATTGTTATCTTCTGCAAAACAAATTAGGATTTATTTTCCAAACCTTTTTTTTCATGCAAATAGATTAGTGTTTCCTTTACGCAATGGGATAAGTATTTCTTAAATTTTCTCCTTCCTTGCAAAGTTAATTTCGGTTGTTTTTCTTCTTTGAAATTTTGCAAAATGGTTTCTACACATCTCAATTCACTTCATTACATTGGATCAGCGAAAGGAGGATACATTGCATGTTGTACACATAGTGTTGACACCTCTTAAGTTTGTACAAACTTTGGATTGATAATTAAAGTTTGTAGCCTTGGGAGTTACAACACTCTTGTTGCAATATTGGGGCTCATAAATTTTTGGCACTATTGTTGGGGAGGTGTCAAGGTATGCATTGGTTTCTTACGTAGTTGATTCATTTCTTTTACTTTCTACAAAAACATTTTTTTTTTCATTAGACATATTTCATTTCAAAAATATAAAATTGCATTGCATTAGCATTCTCATTCAAAAAAAAATTATAAGAAGAAAAAAATACTTTTCCAACACCAAAAGCCCCCCATTTGATCCCCTGGCACAGTAAGAACCACATCACCTCCACTTTTGTAAGAAGATGAAGAAACGGTGGTAGAGAATCTAGAAGAAATGGATGGAGATGATAACAATGACGAAGATCCTCTTGGATTTTCCATTCAGGACACTGATATCAGTGTTCATATGAAGAACATCCCTCCATTTTTTCTTCCCAAATTCCATGGTATGAGGCCAAAAGATCCGGAAACGTTCCTCTTTAAAATTGAAATACTTTGTAGATATTATGGTTACTTATTAAACACTAAAAAAATGAGATTGTTTCTCAAAACATTGAAGTATAGAGATATTAAATGGTTCATGATTTTAGGGATTAATTCAATAAGATCATCGAATGACATGCAAAAGATATTTCTAGAAAAATATAAATATCATGATCTTAAAGAGGAAATATTTAGAATGACTCAAAAAGAAGATGAGAGAATTGAGGATTTATGATTTAAGAGGGAAATTTTACATCATTTAGGATATGACACACTAAAAACACTCTTACTTAGAACAATTAGAGACGAGTGGACTGATCTCCTTGATCTAGTGATTAGAGGAGATGTAAACAAATTATCATTTGAGGAAATATATGAATATGAAAGCACATATTAAGAGGAAGGGGAAGGGAAAGTAAATCAACATCGAGATCGGTAAGTGAAGTTAAAATTGGAAATTTGTGTGATAACTTTAAAACAGGAATTATTAGCAATCTAAGTGAGTAAGTAGATGTGTTAAGAATACAAAATAAGCAAAAGGAGAATGTTGATTTTTTTGTTATATGTGCATAATCACATGCTACTAAAGATTTCCCATCATTACCAGGCTTGAATTAAGCTTACGAGGAGGACAATGAAGCAAATCAAACAAAACAACAACTTTGCTATGTAGTTCCAAGAAGACGATGGTAGCCTATTTAACCTAGTATGATGTAGGAACCTAATTCATAATTTCAAGGTTATGCACAACAATCTCAAAGTAATTGGAACGCACCCTTTCCTTGGCAACCTTGGCCATCTCAACCCCAAAACCAATCTTGGCAACAAGGTTGGGAATGACCTTATGGAAGAAATCCACAATATCCTCATTTTTTCCTCAATATCATCCGTACCAAACTCAAGGTTATCCATACCATCCACATCCACCACAACCAAAATCTCAACCATATACATCTCAAATATCCACTCACACTCAATTGCATGCACAATCATTTTCGAACTCAAACAATAAAGTAACTCAACCCACTTACAATGTTGAGGTACAAAACTTCCAAATAACTCCTCTTGATCTAAACGATATTCATCTTATATCAAGAAGAGTATTGCAAAAAGGATATTCTCTTGATGTCATTTAAGAACAACATCCAAAAGAAGATGATCTAGAGGAGACTAAAGAATCATATACCATGTTTGATGGAGAGCAACAATTGGAGCATGATATTGAAGAATTATGCTTATCATCAAATTCTTTATGTGTTCAAAAGACCAATTAGAAAAAAGTAGAATATTTGAATTTCATGGAAGAAGAAGACATCCAGGATGATCTAGATTAGAAAGAGAACCAAGGGTGTCACAACTATATTGAGTTGTGGTTCCATAAAATCATTAAGCTGGATCATAATTCTCTTCTTCAACAGTTCTTAACATCATCAAAGAAATTGGTCTCTCATATTCAGATACATGTCAAAGCATATCTTTTGAGCCTACACATGAGTTTATTTGTCATCTTGTTGTGCACATTGCTCCATTGGAAGTATCCCTATACTTGAAAGATATTTTATTTTTTTCAAGTAGACTATGATAGAAAAAAGAAATTAAAAAAAGGGAAAAAGAGGAAAAAGAAAAGGAGAGGAAAAAATAAAATCTCAGGTGAAAACCTCATTTCAGGCACTTGAGATTGGCTCACTGATTAAAGACCTCTATAAAGCAATTAGTGTGTTGGAAAAAAAGAGAAAAATGTAGAAAACAAAAACAAAAACAAAAAGAGGAAATAAGATCCTAGATGAAAACCTCCTCTGAGGCGCCTAGGCAGACTTATTGGTTGAAAACCTCTTTGAGGCAACTAGTAGGCCTAGAAAAAAAAGAGAAAAAAAAATGAAAAGAAAAGATTATTTTCTCCAGTATCTGTCTCTGATGAATGCAGGTGCTCTCCAACCTGTGTAAGCAACAATAACAAGTTAGCACCATAAGAAGAATTTGATCAAAAATCTATTCAAAGGAAGTCAAACTTGAGATTTCACCTCCTTTTCCTAGATGCTCCAATAGGACTGAGGCCATGCCAATCCATCACTCTCATCATTTTCCATCCATTCATAGCTTCCACCCATCATTCCCAAGCCTTTCCCGCTTGTTTTTCCTTGTTGTCCTAAATTGCTACAGGAAAGCCCTAAAATGCTATAAGATCGGGCTGATTTTTTTTTTAAAGCTACAGATCCATTTATTCACCTTTTTGATGAAGTTACCCATAGCTGCAAAAAATTCTCCTACACCACCTCCAACCATCAAAAAGTGGGTCCCATCACTTTTCATTACTTCTACAACATCATTGTCATCTTATTTATAGGGTTGTTTTAGGAAAAAGCTACAACAAGAAGTTTTTTTCACCTATTTGCCTTGGGAAATGTGTCATTAGGCTTCTAATTTAATAACTCATCAATCCCCCAAGTCAAAATTGAGATTTTGAGTACTTTTAAAAATGTCCTATAAAACCCCCATACATTTTAGCCTGTTTTACAAAAAAAATCAGATCTTTTTATTTTTTTTTTTACTTTTTGAGGAAAAGGAAGTGACCACCATGTCTCTAATTATCATCCTCATCGATCCAATCAAGCATAATTGAAATCCCAACACTTTCAAAAATTGGCATTTCTATATGGGCTAATTTCTTGCCTCCTTGCCCAAGCCATGACTTAACCTTTTCATTTTCCATTTTCCACCATGTCCATCTACAAAACGCTCTTACCTGATCCCCATGAAGTATCCACAGTGGTCACTGCTCCAAGAAATGCTAATTTTATGGAGTATTTGTTACTGCTACAAGAAATTGTGTTTCCTGTAGCAGACTTCAAGGGTCCAACAAAGCCACCATTTACCATCACAAATTTAAGGACAGAGGCTAGGAGGGCCTTAGCATCACCAAATTGGTTGAAGAATGAACCCATGAATAAAAATAAGGTTGGGAAATAATGAAAGAAGCATATCTCTAACAACAGTCTGCCATGAAGACAAGATCTTTGCCTCCATGAAACACATGTAAAATAAGTCTTCAAATCTGAAAGCATCAACACTAGAGCTCCATAGGTAAGCAAGGTATGCAAATCAAACCCTTTGGATTCCATGAAACACTACGTAATTTAATTGTGTGTGCATAAGTATTGGGGGTCAATTCTCGACTAAAGAAAGTGTCTATCTACCTCAACTCCCACATGAGGGGATAAGAAGAGAAAAAATAGGAAATCTCATGAAAAAAGGTGTTTATTGACTTATGTAGTGAGGTGATGATAATCTCATGATCTCGTAATCTCATGATTTTAATTTTAGATTACTAGTGATAGATGAACAACTACTCCTACATGTTGATCCCACCTACCACCTCATATCAGCAACTCAAGCTTCCATCTACCACCTTAAAACAAAGAGGAATAGTAAAAGAACTTTGCATGTTGTAAGGGAGTTGCTGCTACAAGAGAATTGTTATATTAAAAAAATTCTACAAGAGAGTTTTTATATAAAATAACTGCTACATGGGTGTTGCAAAGGATTTTTTACAGACAGTGTGGGTTTCACATGGTGAAGTCTCCAAGGGTGAAAGGTCTCCAAGTCACCAGGTTGGCCACATCATCCCTCTCTTTTGCTTCAGGTTATCCACTATCATTTCTCCCTCTGTAAGAACAAAGAGCTTTGTGTTTAGTATTTTCAATTCTTGAATTTAGTGGGCAAAGTATAATTCAGATTGTTTGTCAAGGATGTTCATGAGAATTTGATGGATAGTATGATGTGTCATGGCCAAGAATCCAAAAACCACTCTTGCAATTGAAAATTGAGGCCACCATTGTCAAAATTCTTCCTTTTCCAGATTTGCTACAGAAAACTATGTTTCCTATAGCAACCCCGATTCACCACCAATATAATTGTTTTTTTGCTCTAAAGGGGGTTTTCATAATGGATGGAAGGTATACTTACCAAGAGGAATCCTCAGTACAATTTGTGGGAGGCATAAGGCGTACTTAAACTTTTGTGGGGAAGAAAATGTGTCATACAAGTCAAACTCTAGCCTCACAGCTAGAGAACAGAACTCACAAATTGACAACATACTATTGAGGTTTTAACAAAGGGAAACCTACCAACACTAATAGGATCCACAAACACCATGAGATGCTCACCATTTTCTAAAATTACAACTAGATGGGATTCTCTGAAAAATGAATGGTTATTGCATTGGAATTTGTAGTCAACCTATGAAATCCAAGTGACTAAGAGTTTGTGACAACAGTAAGTGAATTTGAGATCTCTTTCAATGAAAATGACATAAGCATGATCACTACCTTACCCATGGGAGTGCAATACCACAAATGATCAAGGAATGAGGTAGTGAGTGCCAAGAAAGCCTTCTTTTTTCAAGGAGTCGACACACGGGGCTACAGGATTCTATACAGATTGCTACAGGAAGAATATCGAGCACTACAAGAGGCTAATTATGCTCATAATTTTGAAGAAAAAAGGCAATCATCGGGATAGAGGGCCAATGCATCTCTCCTCACCACTATTTGACATAAAAATTAAAGGAAACCACTAAATTTTCAAAAGAAAGAACTTTGTAAATTCTACAATCTTAGTTTTTATAAGAAAATAGAAAATATGATGTGGTAAATGAGGCATTCACTGAGAATTTGTTTAAAGTGATGGAATGTTGAGAAGGAAGGAGTCGATGTACAAATAGTAGAGCAGACAAAGAAGCTTACAGGGGCATCCAATGACACCATAGCAACAAAGATAAGTGGAGGATAATCAGAAGGAAAATAATTGATTTTCTTAGGGGTTAGCAACAATTTTAGTAGGGGTTAGCAACAATTGTATATATTTTAAGGCTCATTTTATCATTAATAGACACTTTAAACATTCTTTTAACCCCCTTAATTTCACATTATACATTTAATTCATAGTCCTAATGGGTCCTTAGGAACTAGATTTTCCCTTGCTTATTATGTGCCTAATATTATTTATTTTGTAAAATATTGATAGAATATTGAGCAAAGAATGAAGATCTATATAATGAGAGAATTTAGGGACTTTCTCCCTACCACAAGATTCGACAAGATGTATCAATAAATGAATAGAAAATATGAAATTATTGAATAGATCCTAGATCTCGATTGATTGATAGAATTTAGGTATGTGTTCCTTGGTATAGGAAAATCCAGAACTCAGTATTTAATGAAGATTAGTACTATTAGGAGAACTCAGTATTTAATCCACTTTTTGAGGGATTTTGGAGGGTAAATTTGACTCCTTTCAAGGAGGATTCTTCCCCATCAATTTGTATAAGTATCAATTTGAATTATCCTCTTGGGGCATGGATTTTTTACTCTTCTTGAGAAGAAAACTTGTTATTTAACAACTCTACTTTCATTTCCAGTGGCGATGTACTTGAATTGATTCTAATAATGAACTTTGGTTACATTTTCAACCTTTAAGGATTGGTTTCCTTCATAGGACTCTAATTATCCTTGGGCTTGGCTATCCTAGGAGCCTCTGAGCCCTATTGTATAATTTATTTTTTTTCTTTTCATTTCATGTTCACTTACATCTCTTGTTCTTGCATTTCCTATTTCTGCATTTAGTATTCATGTTTCATTTGTTGTAGGTTATATTGGTTAAATGATTGAAGTGAGTTTTTTTGCAAGTTATTTATAGAGTCACAAGTATGATGCATCCTTAGAACATCTTTTCAAAGTCATATCCAACATTGAGCTACTTGGATTGGTTTACTAGTTCACAATTCTAGAATTTCTGGAAGTTTCATGTAGCAAAACAATAGTAAATTTATGTTGAATCTTAGCACATGATAATAAAGTCATTTTGAGTTCATTCCACTTGGATCAAAGTCTAAAAAAATTCAAATTAATAACAAAATTTGTCCCACGGCATTTGCACTTGATTGGCATAGGCATTTGTTTACATAGATTAGCTTACCTGTTCATTTTTCCGAAATGTCTGGTTTTACTAACAAATTTAAGCCCATGTTAATAAGATTCTTTATATTTTATTCAAGTTGTATTGAAGCCTAAAAAGATCCAACTTAATAAAAAAAATTAATCCCCTAGTATTTGCACTTGATCAACTTAGGCATTTGGATACTTAAATCAACTCACTAGTTCATTATTCTACAATTCTAGTTTATATGAAAAAGGTTTTGTCTCTACGGGTTGGTCAATCCATGCTCATGAAAATCTTGTTTGTAATACCTATTAGGACAAGCACAAAAATATATTCTTTCTTTTATGCCATAGTTAGACTCTAGTTTAAATTCAACTCATCCTTTCATTTGCATTTTGATTTTCTTCAATTAGCCTTTTAGCAATCCTTTAAATCATGATGTCTTTGTTAGTTGAATAATCACTTTGTGTGCATGTAATATCTATGGGTTTAGAGGAAAATAATAGCACCATATTCTATCATCAACACCATCTCTTTGAATACCTTTCTTCCACTCATCTCTTCAAACTGTCTATGCACATAAATTACATTACAAGGTTATAAGAGACCAATAGTTTGACTTTTCTCCTTGTGTGAAACGGGCTACTAAGTAGATCTAAGCTTGGAAAGGTCCTCTACATTTTTCCCAACCTTCTATCATCTTTACCCACCTTCAGATCGCTTCTAGAGTCCTTACAATGCTTTCAGATGCAACCATGTAGCACCTTATAGCACTTCAAAAAATGGACCAGAATTCAGTCAGAGTTCCTCTTATACACTACAACGTCCCCAAAGCTTTGGAATCCAATTTTAAGAGATTAGAAACCCTTGCACAACACCGTTTCATCACCATAGTTTTAAGTCTACAATTAGGGTTTACATATTTCATTATGAGTTAAATAGCATAGAAATGGTTTACATTGATTTCCTTTGAGCATTTGATAGTTCATGCAAATAAACTAGGGTTTACCAGGATTGCAATAACATAGATTTCATTTCTTGCAAAATAGATTAGAACCACTACTTTCATGCAACTAGTTTAGGTTTACCTTCCTATTGTTCTCTTCTACAAAACATATTAGGATTTCTTTCCATCCTTTATTTTCATCCAAATAGATTAGTCTTTCCTTTATGAAATAGGACAAGCAATGCTTAAATTTTCTCTTTCCTTGCAAAGTTAATTTAAGTAGTTTGTGTTGTTTGAAATTTTGCAAAATGGTTTCTACACATCTCAATTCACTTCATTGCATTAGATCAGCAAAAGAATGACACATTGCATGTTACACACATAGTGTCTACACCTCTTAAGTTTGTACGAACTCCGAGTTGATAATTAAAATTGGTAGCCTTAGTAGTTGCAACACTCTTATTGTAATACTGGGGCTCATCAAAACTATTAAGGTTGGATGAGCCCTGTGATTGAAAGATAGTTTTTCATCTATATAACAAACTAACTATAGACAAATTCAATGAAAACCATATCATGCGCACAATAAATGGATAACATAATAATTTTAGGAAAAGTATCAAAATTTTATATATTTCATTTTTCTAAATTATACAATCCCCTCCCTAAAGGGTACCTCCACTGAACTAGAGAACTAATTAAAAACCTTCATAATAAAAAATCTCCTAAAGAACAAAACATACTAGTCACATATGACGATTACACCCTCAGGAGAGTTGTCAGAGCCAACTGAGGCATTGCTCACTTGGCTTGTTATAAGATTCAAATTATGAAAAATCTCATAAATTCCTAGAAAAATAGTCAACTTCTCCTCTATTCAAACTTTATGCACCTTTACATCTTCTATCTCCTTTAAAATCCAACCCAATTTTTCATGAACTCTCTCACATTAGGCATTCCTAGCTCCAAAAGACTCTCCCCTTGTAAGCTTCATTCTAACAAAAGTTTTCTCTACACCTAAATGAGAAGGCATGAAGTGTATAAAAATAATGATAAGCAGATATAATGAACAATTATATTTCCATCCTATCATTCCTAGCGATTAGATCGACATGCGTCAGGCCATATTTTCTAAAAAAGAGGATCCAATCCAACGGTGGTAACGGCTCAACGGTCCCAAAATTAAACCTTTTTTAAACTTCCTTTCTTGGCCTCATATCGTTTAACAACGCAATCTGATCTAATTCGATAGTGCTTGTTCCATATCGGGTTGGAAGGTGTGTGCTGGTTAATGCCGCTGGCTGGAATATTTAGTTGAGTCAAGATTCCTTAAGGCCACCGAACCCGCTACCCACTTTGACCCAAATACCATCCTGCTTCTAGCTAAAAAAATCCATTTCGAAACTGGAGACATCATATCTCCTGTAACCAACCAAGTGTTTGAGAAGCAGTAGTCTATAACGCGACTTTTTGAAAGCTTTTCCGGCGGATTTCTCCGGTCAAAATCCGGCAGCAATTCATTGGAATCCCAAGTTTGATAGCTAGTTTCTGCACAATCAATGGCTCCCAGGGGGTTTTCAGGGCGCTGAATCCAAATATGCAGTTAAAAAACCATTCTAACTGCTTTAAAATCAAAATTTAACCTCATTTCTTCCGCCGGATTCCGTCACCGGAATCTCCAAAAAGTCGCATTATAGACAACTCCGTTTGAGAAAGCATTTGCTAAAATGCTAAACTTTCCCTCTAAAGGTGTAGATATTTTGGACAAGAAATTTGATGAATATCTTATGACGGTTGAGGAAGAGAAGTTAATTTTTTTTTCAGAATCTACTAAAAAAATCCCTTTGAAAATTCAACATTGGATAATGCTTTAAAGCAGAAATAATAGAAAGTTACCATGGATAATGCTTTAAAGCAGATTACAACTAGAAAACATGATTTGGACAAATTAAAAAAAATTGAACTCAGTATCTCACAGTTGGAGCGGAAACTTGAAAATTCCTGAAATTTAAAAATTTGGAATTGGAAAAGGAACAAGTTGGAAAGTAGTGGTCTTGCCAAGTAGAAATAAATATGGAAAGCAGTGGTCATACCAAGTAGAAATAAACACTGAAGCCATTGAGGAAATACAAGGCACGTTTAAACAAAAGGAGGAGATTAAATCCTCCTAGGAAATTATAAATCTTACTTTAACAGGTGGACAAGTTCTAATAGAAATTAAAGATGATGTTGGAGATAAGTTCTAATAGAAATTAAAGATGATGTTGGAGTTGGAGTCATGATTGCAGTTACACCAAAATTCGCAGGTGTTAGTAAATACATATTGCTAGTGTTAAGCACATGCCACCACCAGGTGTTAGTAAATACACATTGCTAGTGTTAAGCACATGCCACCACCAAAACTTCGCAGGTGTTAGTAAATACACATTGCTAGTGTTAAGCACATGCCACCACTAGGTGTTAGTAAATACACATTGCTAGTGTTAAGCACATGCCACCACTAGGTGTTAGTAAATACACATTGCTAGTGTTAAGCACATGCCACCACCAGGTGTTAGTAAATACATATTGCTAGTGTTAAGCACATGCCACCACCAACCAAAATTCGCAGGTGTTAGTAAATACACATTGCTAGTGTTAAGCACATGCCACCACCAGGTGTTAGTAAATACACATTGCTAGTGTTAAGCACATGCCACCACCAATACACATTGCTAGTGTTAAGCACATGCCACCACCAAAACCCGCAGGTGTTAGTAAATAGACACATTGCTAATGTTAAGCACATGCCACTAGTAAATACACATTGCTAGTGTTAAGCACATGCCACCACCAATACACATTGCTAGTGTTAAGCACATGCCACCACCAGGTGTTAGTAAATACAAATTGCATTGCTAGTGTTAAGCACATGCCACCACCAATACGCATTGCTAGTGTTAAGCACATGCCACCACCAGGTGTTAGTAAATACACATTGCTAGTGTTAAGCACATGCCACCACCAATACACATTGCTAGTGTTAAGCACATGCCACCACCAAAACCCACATTGCATTGCTAGTGTTAAGCACATGCCACCACCAATACGCATTGCTAGTGTAAAGCACATGCCACCACCAGGTGTTAGTAAATACACATTGCTAGTTTTAAGCACATGCCACCACCAATACACATTGCTAGTGTTAAGCACATGCCACCACCAAAACCCATTGCTAGTGTAAAGCACATGCCACCACCAGGTGTTAGTAAATACACATTGCTAGTTTTAAGCACATGCCACCACCAATACACATTGCTAGTGTTAAGCACATGCCACCACCAAAACCCGCAGGTGTTAGTAAATAGACACATTGTTAATGTTAAGCACATGCCACTAGTAAATACACATTGCTAGTGTTAAGCACATGCCACCACCAGGTGTTAGTAAATACACGTTGCTAGTGTTAAGCACATGCCACCACCAAAACCCGTAAATACACGTTGCTAGTGTTAAGCACATGCCACCACCATACACGTTGCTAGTGTTAAGCACATGCCACCACCAAAACCCGTAAATACACGTTGCTAGTGTTAAGCACATGCCACCACCAAAACCCGCAGGTGTTAGTAAATAGACACATTGCTAATGTTAAGCACATGCCACGAAACACAACAATCTCCCCCCTCAATGCGAGCTAGGTGTGTTTCGAACTCGAGACCTTTGGCTCTGATACCACTTGTTGGAATCACGATTGCCATTACACCAAAACCCGCAGGTGTTAGTAAACAGACACATCACTAGTGTTAAGCACATGCCACGAAACGGACGAGAGCGTTGGATCAACACCACCATTAACAAAAAGCACAACAAATGAGATATACAGATGAGATATAGAAAAAGATCAATCAATAAAATCTCACAAATCTAGCCATATGTCAAAAACACATGAAAGTGAGAAACTAATAATAATGATAAATGTTAATATTGAAATTAAAAATCTTACTCCTCTGCTCAAGGAAAGGTTGAAGGAAGTTGATTATCTCATGGACTATTTGAACTCGCTGGAAAAAGAAACAATCAAAGCTATGAACTCATCCACCATTGATGAATGTATTTTCTCTCTCCCCATGGTAAAAGATAAAAAAAATGTATCTTGGAAATGGAAGACGAATTTCAAAAATCCATAAATTCTATTGATGTTTTTCGAGTAGAATGGAATTATCTGGGAAGGTTTTGTATCCCTTCTTTCTAGGGAAATGAAGGTTGGCTAGTTGGAAAAGAATCTTTCTAGGACTAATTGAAAGTAACCCAACAGTATCTAGATGCATTTTATCCGTTCAAGAGGAAGCTATTTTTGCACCATTAGTAATAAATTCTTTATGCAGAGATTTCAACATATTAGCAATATTAGACAAATTGATACAAGGTTTGCCTCCTTCACATTACCAGCTAATGTCTCATTTGATTCTAGTTATCTCCAAGTTTAAGAAATTACTATGGCTATCACTGGTCGCATGGGACCAGATTGCTAAGTTGAAGAAACCTCTAAATCCACAAGTTATTTTAGCACCTACCACTGCAACGGTGCAGACAGATCCCCCATTACAATCTGTAATTCAAGACTTTGAAAAATGAGTGGAGGAAGATGGTGTCATGACAATTTTTCCTAACTCAAAGAAGAGAAATGCAAAGGATCCCTAGGGTGTATCACTGCCCGCCACGTCTAATAAGCCAGATAAAGCGCCCAAGCAAGCTGCCAAAGGTAAAAATGACCAAGAAGATAGACTCTGTTTACTTTATTTTAATTTTTTTTTATCAAAAATTAGAAATGATTCTATTAAATTTGCGCTTGGTAGCAGCAAATACTCGGAGATATCATTACATTGTCATTTGACAATGGGATCTTCCACTGGGATAATCATGAAATTCATGGAATACATATCCAAGTAATTACCGCAAATTCTATTAATGAGTCCACATACATGTTTACATTAGTAAATTCTTACATTTCGTGAGCATAAGAGAATGCAAAAAAAAGTACATTATTCTATTTGGAACACTTTTGGAGCAGAGATCCACGCAGAATTAGGATCTGAGGCCAAGTTTGAATATGTTTCGCATTCTTGTTTTTTTATTGGATTTCCTACCTCTTGTGAGAGGTGGTTCTACTTTCTTTGAGGATATGGCTTTTTCCAGGTTGTCTCCAGTGTATAATTTTGCATGAGTTGTTCTAATTATGATAACTTTCTAGTAAATTTTTGGGGAACATTTCTTCATCTCAGCTAGATCGGAAGGCATAAATTCCAATGCTCTTTTATCAAAATTTGACTTTAGACCTAGACGGTCGACCCATCAAGGGATTTCATCCATAGGGGTATCTTTTTCTTGTTATGGATCATGAAGAGCCTCAAAACAATTTTTGATGATGAAAGGTTATGTGATTGGATCTGATTCAGCAGGTTTCTTTGGAGTTGCAGCCTTTTTTTGTTGATTCTTTTGTTGCTTTTTTGTTGGGTGAAACTAACTTCCTTGGAAACCGAGGCTTCGAAATCCTCATCCTTCCCCTGTTGGGAAAATTTTTAGCATAGTTCCCATGAGAACGACAAACATTTTTAGCAAAGTTCCCATGAGAACGACAATTAATGCATGTGAATGATATCTATTCGTATTCCAATTCCTAGATATGACTCCATTCTCCTCGATTTATCTTTAGGGGCTTCAATACAACTTCAATGAAGTGGACTTCCACCCATGTACGATAACAAGAAAATTGACCTCTTTTTCGTTCTGCTTTATCCAAATAGTGGACCATCTTGTTTCTAATGTCTTTTAGTGCATCAAGCCCCAAAGATGAGGAAGGAGGTGTTGCATTTGAACCCACACCAGCACATGATGATCTCAAAATCTAAGTGTAAATCTAAAGTCCATGGAGTAATAAAGAGGCATATAAACCTTATGAAATATGGGCTTTATATAAAAATAAAATCTCTTTCCATTTTATTGAGAAATAAAAAGGCGTAGAAACCCCTTTCTACTACAAAAATAGTTACATGGCCTTCAAGCTCAGGGGCCTTTCTACTACAAAGAAAGTTACATGGCCTTCAAGCTCAGGGGCCCATTGCTTCACGATCTAAGATTCCACAGATTTGGGGTTTGGCCACAAAACCATAAACATTATGACCAACAATTTTTTTGTGAGGACTAAGGCTCGCTTGCATGGATCCAAAGGAGAGAGTTCCACCACAGAGATCTCAGCTAGTTTCTTCACAAATATTTGGGAGCGAGAAAAAGATGCCCAAGGTTTTTGGTCCTGCACCAAGGCTCTAAATGCAACCTCTTCCTCCATAAAAAAATACACCAACAAAGAGAAATGGGCCTTCAAAAATCCTACTAGGATACAACTGACATAGAACTGATCTGCATAGCCGCAAAAGCAGCAAATAAGGGGAAGTGTGATAACTTCAAATGGGGCGGTGGAGGCACAACTGTTGAGGCAGTGACAACTTCAGCTCGAACAAACAATGATTCAAATCTTCATGAGGGAGAGAAGCGTCGCAATAGGAAATTAGGAAACCCTAGCCGCAGATGAGTGGTTCTGCATGGTTCCATTTCTTTACCCTCTACTATTGATTTTAGTATTGAAGAAGCAAGTTAATAAGTGCACAAATTTTAGTTTCTCAATGAGTCTATTTTTTCCAATGAGGATTTTACGTTATTTTAGAATATATAATTAACACAGTTACTCAAAAACAATTAACTTAATTTTGTATTAAGGACCTCGTTTCTCATTCTGAGGGGGTCAATTTTTGAGGTGAAAGAGACTTATTTTGGAAAAAAAATATGATTTCACTTGTTTCATTGACCTGGTCTCATGTTTTGTAATTTTTAATTAGTGTAGTTTACACGTATGGCGAATTTTCGCATCATGTGTGTTATTTCTGTTTGATTACTACTAAATCGAATCGGTGGCTTGTTGTTATTGACTTTATCAATAGTTTAGGTGATTGTCCCAATGTTCGGTTTGTTTTCCCTCATATCAGGAAACTCCTTCTGAGATAAGCTAAGGGGCTTGATGCTTTAGCTTTGTTGCAGGGTGTTATGTTGATTACTTTGTGTTATGTTGATTACTTTGGTAGCATTCATCTTATCTAATGTCTTTTATGTGGTTATGTTATAAAGTTTTAATAGAAATTTGATTATTGACATGATCAAGATATGTTGTATTAGCTTGTTATGATTTTAATTGTTGTTTGATATTATACTATCCAATAATTTTATGTGGTTATGTTATAAATCTTTAATAGAAATTTGATTATTGACATGATCAAGATATGTTGTCTTAGCTTATTATGATTTTAATTGTTGTTTGATATTATACGATTGAATAATTTTAAATTCATTTATTTATATTTAAAGTATATTTATGACATAAACAATATGTGATATTGTATACTTTAATTTTTTTATTTAGTAAGCAATTAATTGTATAACATAGCCTTAGTTAATTATCTTTTTCTATTTGAAGTTTATTTTATTTCTTTTTATCCATAATATTTATGTTTACTTTGTGATATGCTATCTGTGGGACTTCCCTTTGATATCTAAACATAACTTGAGATCCTGTTTGATGTATAGGTTTCTTACACCTAGAATCTTATAACTAAATGTCCTTTTTACACATTATTAGTAATCTGGTCAAATCATAAAGGTATAATAGAATATATTTCAGGTATAAATACAGGGAACACTCCCTAATGTTGAGAAACCAAGTGCATAGTAGTTTAATACTTGATTCATCTTCTTGATAATTAATTGAGAATGTTAAATGTCTTCTTATTACTTCTTATGTGTTCTTCATCAAGCAATTATACAAATGTTCAGCCTTTAAAGGAAACAAAGAGACAAAATACATCAAAACTAGGTTGCAAGCCAACTCAACAATCCTTCTCTAATAGAATCCTATAAATGATATATCAAAGACCAATACAAAAATTCCACCAAGATACCTCATCAAACCCTCCTCCAAGTCACCTCCAAGAGTCAAAGTCAGCACTAGTCAAACTGCTTCAGATCTGGTCAAGTTTTTGAAATTAAGACATGCAACAAAGGGGGGACGAAAATAGTTTTGCAGCTACCTCAAAAGTCTCATCCTCTTTCACTCCACATGAGAGATATTTTCTTTATGTAGACTTGCCTCTTCTTTATCCTTTAACTTAGTATATTTCTCCTTTTTTTAGGTGCAAAAAGTACTTCATGATATGATGAGTGAATATGTTCCAAAGAAGTCAACTTATCTTTTTATATATAGCTGTTCAGGAGGTTGAACAGGTGTCTTTTGTAGGAATGGGCTGACATGTTCCAAGGAGGGATGACTTGTTCATTTGGTGGTCTTATGACTAAAAGAAAAATTCAAATTAATTTTTCTTAGAAATATCCAAATGGGACACGACTCGAATACATTTTCTTTTAAGTCATAATAAATTATTTTTGACTCTTTTTTACTCTCTTAGCATGAAGAACATGATTTGACAAAAATATATAAATGTAAATATAAATACATCAATGATAAAATTTATATTATGAAGATCGACTCTAGATACAACTTCAACACTCCCTCTTAACTAGGGAGGTATTCATAATGACTCAACAAGATAGTCTCAAGTTGAAATATTCATATAAGAAAGGATTTGAATTGATAAGCATCATTGATGGTAACATCAACATGACCAACATCGTCATAATACCAAGGCCTTGACAAGTACGCTCTATCTCTCCACTATATCATAGCACAATGTTGGGAGGCATTCAATAGGACACCATCACCTCTCAAGGCACATACCCCACCTAGGTTCACTAAGTTATATCCTTACAAGACCATTTCCTCCTAATCTCAAGGAACACTTTTTTCCACTAGACCATTCTTTAACCAAGTCTGTGTACTTGAATTATGGTTGTTCATCCTAGTCACGGTAAATGACTCAAGAATGTTTGTCCAAGATTCTTATCCAATCCACCATTCTCACTACCCGTGTTCATGCACTAGGCTTACAGTTGTTATTCCTTGCCATAATACATGACACATGGAGAATAAGGTTTCCATCCTCACTCCCTCTCTATCAAAGAAGGAGACATCCACAAGCCCAAGATTGTCTAAAAAATACTCATCCTTTCCCTTAGGAAGGGACTTCATCAATTCATCGGCCAATTGTTTGTCGATGGAGATCCATTCTAGCTTCTCAGCTCCTATTTGTATCATATCTTGAATCATAGGGTGCTTTGATCTTATGAGTTCTCTAACAATATTCATATAGTATCATAATCGAATCCAACATGTTGACAAATAGTCCATCAAACATTTTACAGAGCCAAACTGCTTCACAACTAATTGTAAAAATTGTCATATCTTCTTCTACCTCTGTAGTGCAAAAGAATCATGTTTCATGGTCTTCCAAGAAAACATACCAATTCCCAATCATTAATAATATTTATTAGTATCCTATAGTCATAGTAGCCGAAAAACGAGTTTTGTCTTTTAAATTATTTGACAAATGTATAAAGGTTTGGCTATGATCTTGTAGAAGATCAAGCTATGAGTCTCAATTTAGAATAAAATTTTCATTATTCATTAAAATTATGGTAAACTGTGTGAAGAGTCACAAAAATGGTCTTTTATATCCAAAGGGCTCAATTTAAGTAGGTCGAAGGTCAATTTACATCAATAGATCATGACAAAGGTCATGCTACCGTGCCTTGTCATCATGGGCACATATTTTTAGGGTATCTTGAGTCAATTAGAATGTCTAATCATGATCAGTCATGACATCATCAATACAACGGTCAACAGGATAGTGATGCACTTTTTCCAAGCGTTGTGCTTTCGTTATTCAAGTTCAAATCATAATCATCACCCATCAAATTCGTGTTCAACCACCTTGGGATTTTGAATGCATAGTTTATCTTCAAAAAAATCTCACAACCCTTCATTTCTTCATCAAAACAAAGCTAAATTGTGTTTGGAGGTCACTGCACAAAGGAGGTAGGGAATTTTGCTGCACTCACAGACAGTCAATTTGCTCACCCACAGGGGTTGTGTTTATTTAAAAATGAGGATCAAATTGTTCATCAAAGTGTTAATTTTTGTCTTGTTAAAAGCCTTGGTTTGGTATAACTTACAAATTTCATGCATATTATTAGATAATACCTATGAATCCTACAAATTCCTACATTTTATGTTGGTTGTGCTTTCTGCACACTTGCTACGCTTTCTCCAATTTCGCTATGTTTTACCTGCCCATTGTTTTTTTGTGTTTTATCCTTGCCAAACAAACAAGTTCTTTTATGCAACCTTCATATGACAATTTTACCATGTCATGCAAGTAAATTGAAGCTTCTTACTTGATCTTCACGTGCCTCAAAGATGATTGAGTTTTTTTTTCCATGCGCTATGGTTATGGCGCTACGCCTGTTTTTTTTTTTTTTTTAATTCTGCCACTAGGACCAAGCAGACAATAAGTTGTTTTGGGCTTTTTTGAGAGGCAATTTTTTGTTTATTTAATTGTTTCATAGGGTTTTTCATTTTCAATTATTACACAACCCTACTTTGCAGCTTCTTTTCACCATTGCCATCCTACTTGCTGCACAAAATAAACCTACACTAAAATCTCATTTTAGAAGCCATAGAATATACCTTTGTTGCAAAAGACCATGTCAACTCCCGAGGGAATTAGACATAAGGGAGGTGCCATTTTCAGGCTTGAACCCGAAGACCTCACATTCATCAATGTAGACCCAACTATCAAATTTGTCTTTGAGCAAGTTGGATGTATCAGATTCTGTGAAAAAATTCAAGGGTATAATGTGCATCTCATTAAGGAGTTTGCTATGAATTTTAATGGGTTGAAGGTTAATATTGGAGAGCTCACCTTTCCAGTTTCATATGTCACAATATTAGCTACAACAAGGATTCCCCTTCAAGGAGAGCCATGTGTCAAGGGCATGCCTCTTGATATTGCCAATTAGAAAGATTTTATGAAGCTTGAGTATAGAGATAAAGGGTATGGATCCATTGTTCCTAAAGAGTATTTACTTGAACATCACAACAACCTTTTTCAAGAAATTCAGAGGTATTTACCTATGAGGGTAGATTTGGGAGGATATATCAATACCATTTTAGAATTTTGATGCATTTTACAAGGAATAACCCCTTGAATTTTCCCTTCTATCTATTCAGGTGTCTCAACAAGATGGAAGACAAAGTGCATGGAAAAAAAATCCAGGTGGAACCTAGCCTTTTCCACTTTTCCTTAACTAAACTGCTAGTATTGGAGGAGCTAAATAAGAGAAACTGATCATGGCAATCATTTGTAGAGTCTTCAAACCTGGTAATTGACTTACCAACTAGTTCCTTGAGCAAGAAGGGAACACCCTTAGCAATGGAAAAAGACATTCAATCACCAACTCGAAGTTATGTGAAAATACCTTCAGGTGGATTTCATTCATCAAAGAAGAAGAAAGGTAAGAAGTTACATTTTCCTTCTGAAGAAGTGGTTGTCCCCTAGAGGCCCCTTACAAGATATGATGCAAAGAATTTTCCCTTGGAGCAAACATTTGAAGCCATGGAAACTATTATACTAGAAGATGAGGTTATTGATGATAAAGACAAAGAGATTGCATGGTTGCAAGAGCAGCTAAAGAAGGCCCATATGGTTATTGCACATTTGTAGCAATAAAATAGGGAATTAAAGAAGGTTGTTCTAGAAATGATAGTTAGACTTAGTGAAGATGAACCGGTGGCTAAGGTTGCACCAGTTGTTACCAAATCAAAGGGAAAATAAAAGATAGTAAAAGACGATATTAAGGAGGTAGAAGCTCCAACCGTTAGAGTTACTAGATATTCAACAAAAAAACTACAAATTCAGGAAGAGAAGACAGTGCAAGAAGAAGAGAAGACAGATATAGATGAGGGAAAGCATACCTTTAACAGGTTGAGAATGAAATTAAAGAAGGCTCAAGAGCTCAAGCAGCAGGATGAAATGGCTAGAAAAAGATAAGTGACCTTTGGACATCTGTCATCCAACAATGAACAATTCCAAATATTGTTCAATAGGTCCTTTCCACTACATAGGTAACTAAAGAATATATGCACGTAGAATATTACCATGAGGAAGGAGTTAAGGGATATCAAAAAGCAGTTGAAAAATATGCAGGAAAAGGATAGAGGTAAATTGGACCTGTTGGTTGGAGCAACCAACTTGAATGCTGGAAAAGAGTTAAACAAGGCAGTTTTGGTTTTTGTTTTTTGCCTAAGTATGTTTGTTTAATGGGGTTGAGGTTAAAGATGATTATATTTTGCATGAATTCCCTCTTATAAACATAGTTAATCAGGATTCTTAAGTCACTTTCAAAATAAGCAGCTCATACAATAGTTTTGTGTCCTAACCAAGCATTAGGGTTAGGATTTTTTATGTGAAGGTGGAAGTTTTGCATTTTTTGTGAAAGGAGGCTTGAAAGAAGTCTACAACAAGATCAACATTCTGTCAGCATCATCACCAACATGTGAATATTATTCAGGGACCTCACTATTGCTCAAAACCATTAAAAACAGATGGCGCTATGCTTTCTCACTGGCGCTATGTTTTTGGTTGTAGATCAAATTGTCAAAGTTGGGGGTTTTATATGATGGAAGAAATATTCTAAAGATGAATTTAACATGTCCAGACAAGTTCACACATGTTGAATTCATCAATCAACCCGGATATTGATTGAAGGTGCTTCAACCATGGAGTGTTGCGCTTTTCTGCTATGTTTTTGTCTTTCTTATGAATTAAGAGGTTGCGCAGCACCAACGATGATTTTCCAAACAATCATCATTTTGATCGTGTTACCCAAGTCGAAACCTATTGTATTTTGTTTTTATGGTGTTTTTAATGTAATGAATCATCTAATTACTCATAGACTCAATTTGGACTAAGTATTTAATGTAAATAAGCTTTAAAAAAATTTAGTCAAACAGTCCCTAGTTTTCATAAATCAGTTCTATTTTCATTGCATTAGGTAGAAACTGAAATCCTATTGAAGAATTTGATCCTTGGAGGTGGGAAACTAATTTTTATTTAGTCTATTTATGATGTAATTGTAATTGATCAAAGGGGTTGGTTAGTTTTGAGAAGGAAGAACATTGTGTGCATTATATTTTCTTGATTTTCCAGTGAATGAAAGGACAGAGGCCGAACTTTACAAGTATTCCTATGTTAGCTGCTTTGGAGATGTGCTTCTTGGTTTTGTAAGTTCCTTATGTTGTACATAATTCTTTTATATGTGTCTTTTTGTTTATTAAAACAAATATATTGACTCATAATTCACTTTAAATGGTGCTTTGTTTTAGTTTGCTAAATATATATGTTTTCTACTAAAATGATATTTAGAATTCATCTTGTTGTCTAATGCTCTACATGTCATTTTCCATTTATATTTCAATTACCCTTATACAATGATTTTAACTAAAAAATCCAAAAACATTAGCTATCGTGCCCCTTTAGAAGATCCCTCTTTCTCTTTTCCTCTCACTGGAAACCATCAACTTTATTAACTGTATTTCCCAATGGATTCCTTTTCTTTTCTTCCAAAAGATCTTTAAAACTCACACCCACTGACCTTCATACATATCCTAACATCCAAGTGATCAGACAGAGAGAAACCTCTCTGAAGTTCGAAGGGCTAGATTCCAACTTCCAAGTGGTTTATGGTTACCTCTGAATTTCTCTCCTCAACCTAGGGAACTTATGGAATATCTTTATCATCACTTCTGCCATCCTCAGGTATCAAGTTATAGTGTAATATCCTTCATGTAAAATTCTACTTTCAACTCCCTCTGAGGTCAATATTTTTTCCTTGACTCATGAGCCCTTCTTTCCCAAAGTACGACGACTTCTTTAATCATGAGGCTTCTTCAAAAGTGGGGAAAATTCTTTTTATGGAGGTAATCATCTTAATACTATCCTCTCCCTATTACCAGGAGAAAATTATTGCTTTCAAGATGTCATTTGATGCATGATATATTTTTGACTTCTCAAATGCATACTTCAAACTTGCTTTCTGCAATCATGTTCTTCTATAATTTAGGAAAATCTTTATGCTTTGCTATGTTCTTTCATCAGTTGTCTGAGATTAGGGAGTTCTTATTATTGGCCTACAACCTTTATTAGGAAGCTATGAAAGAACAAAAATAATTAATCAAAGTATAAAGACAATAGCAATAGCAATAATTGAGGAGATGTAGAATACTTATATTTTTTAGGAAAGTTAGTTCCCTCTTAATCTTGGACCTTTTCATGAACCTTGTCATTTTTGTCATTATCAAGAGCTGAGGATTCTTCTTACTGTGAAGATGATTATTCCTAGGGTTTTTATAATTCAAACCTTTTCTAAGGTTTATAAAACCTAGATGCTTCCTTATTCAGAATCTCCAAAACCTGCCAACTTTTAGATTTGCAAGTTCTTGTAATCTAGATCTTTGACTTCTAGGCCTTTGTACTTGATTGGTCATCATTTACATGGAAAACAAGGTCACACATTCACACTTGTCAAAATTGCTTGGATTAAAGAGCACCATATATTGTACATATCTTGAAATCAAGTCACTAGATTAAACAGAACAAACTTACGACTAGGTCTTTGCTAACATATTTTATTGAGATACAAAAATAACCTAATATGTACCTTGAGAAACAAACTTTAGATTCTATCTCATATTCATCCTTAATTACTTAAATAGTGTATATCACATCTATATAGATACATATCAGGTCAACCCTCTTTAAGTTTGTTACAGATATTTTGTTTGAGTCTTATCACCACATGTTCGGATCAGAAGTCTCATCACCACAGATTTGATTATTATGTGCCACAAGAGCCACATGTACTTATTTTATTTCCCAATATACTTTCAAAGGTTTCGTATCACTAGGATACTAATGACAAAGAATGTTCCTCATCTTGGCCTCATAGATTCACCATAAAACTTGTCCACAAAGACAACTTTACATTGATAACTTCAAATCATGTTGTTACTATTGGATCATTGATTAGGCTCAGGTCGGCAGTAATTAAATGTCATGGGTCCTCAAGTAAATAAGTAATTTTATTTTTCTTCTGATCTCACAACAAAAGTCTTGGACTTCTCTTCTAGATCTCAGCCTAGTAATCATTTTCAAGTAGTAGCAAACTAGGACTATATAGATCTCACAATCCATAGAAAGATAACCTTGATACCTTTGGTCTTAAATAAAAATTTAGATGGAAATAATCCTAGACTAGGGTGCAAATTTCGAACATCCTAAGATATAGGCTTATATTCAGACTAGGATCGGACTATTTTAGAACTTCCACAGAACTTCAAACTACTACTTGAACCACAGAATAATTTAGATCTATTGATAGTTCTTACAAAACTAGCTTCATAAAGATATCCATAGGTAGGATCTTTGAATCACATAGGTGGCTTCATTTGAGATAACTTGGGTCTTCATATGTCACTACTTTCTAATTCTTTCTAGCTTTGATTCCATGTTGAGAAACCAAGTGCATAGCAGTTTAATACTTGATTCCTCTTCTTAATAATTACTTGTGAATGTTAAATGTATTCTTATTAATTCTTATGTGTTCTTCGTTAAGCAATTATACAAATGTTAAGTATTTCAAGAAAACAAAGAGACAAGGGACACCAAAATTAGGTTACAAGCCAAGGAAAAACCAACAAGGGGAAAACCCAAAGATCCTTCCCTTATAGAATTAGGTCAAAATGGGATATCCAAGACCAAGACAAAACTGCCACCAAGATACTACGTCAAACCCTCCTCAAATTGCTTCATATCTTCTCAAGTTTCTGAAATTCGGACCTGCAACAAAGGGGGGTTGCAAATAGGTATGCAACTACCTCAGAAGTCTCGAAAATTTTCACATAGTCCATCCTCCACATGTATGATATTTTCTTTGTGTAGAGTTTCCTCTTCTCTCTCCTTTATCTCAGTATATTTCTC
Source organism: Pinus taeda (assembly GCA_000404065.3). NCBI lineage: Eukaryota > Viridiplantae > Streptophyta > Pinopsida > Pinales > Pinaceae > Pinus > Pinus taeda. The sequence continues at coordinate 23,420 of APFE030907184.1, read as the reverse complement.
CTTTTTTTAGGTGAAAAATGTATGTCATGTTATGATGAGTGAATATGATCCAAATAAGCCGAATTGTCTTTTGATATATAGTTTTCCGGGGGGTAAAGTAGGTTCCTTTTGGAGGACTGGGTCAGCTTGTTCTGAGGGATGACTTGTTCATTTGGTGGTCTTATGACTCAAAGAAAAATTCAAAATTATTTTTCTTACAAATTTGCAAATGGGACATCACTCAAATACATTTTCTTTTGACTCATTAGAGACTCTTTTTTACTCTTTTTGACTCTCTAAGAATGAAGAACATGCTTTGACCAAAATATATAAATAATAAATATAAATATATCAATGATAAAATTTATATTATGAACACTCACTCTAGTTACAACTTCAACACCTAGGGCCACAAAAGACCAACCAGTTAGCCTGATGCAGGAGGACTTAGTCCTCAGGTAATATCCTTTTAATTGTTCCCCAGTTGTCAAAACAGTTAAGAAACCAACACTACCTACATTGTTTATTCATATATTTATGGTTCACTAGAATCAATCAAAAATATACAATATAGTGAAGGAGAGTATTATTCAATGGGTCTACTTAACATAGTAGATCTTCTAATAACACCTAATGTAATTTGAGATATATGTTATTGCTATTGTTTTTTAACCTTTTCAATTTTTTGCACCTTTAAAATCTCTTTTTCTATGTTTTCATCAAGTATTGCATTTATTTATTTTTATTTTCTTGTTTCATTCCCTACAGCTAATCTTTTTACATGACCTCATTGAATACCACATCTCTACTCCTAATGATTTTGTAATTTTCATAATCCCATAAGCAATAGCCAAGCTCATTAACCATATCCAAGTACATTTTTTTTCCTTGAGCTTTGTTATAGTTTCTCTATCAATATGAACAAATGCTACACAACCAAAAGTGTTCAAACATGAGTAACTTAACTTTATAATTTTCCATACATTCTATAGAATGCCACCATTAAAGAGACTTGAATACCCTCTATTTATTAATTAAACAGTAGTATCCACAATGTCTTCCAAAAACTATTAGGTAAACTTTGCATGTAATATCATACTCCCTACACATTCCATGATTGTCATTTTCATCCATTCTGACACACCATTTTCTTTTGGTGTTATTGAAATTGTCTTCTCTCTAGAAATATCATGGTATAAACAATAACTATCAAATTCCTTTTTGTACTCTTCATTTACATTATTTGATGTGAGACACTTCAAATTATGTCATGTCTCATTCTCAATCAAAGTTTTTTATTTCTTAAAAGATTCAAAGACATTAGATTTTTTTCGAATGTAATAAACCCAAGTTTTCCCATAAAAGTTATATAATCATAAAAAATATATAATAATAATAATAATAAACAAAATATGATACATGGTCTGATCCCCATACATCTGTATGCCCAAGCTCTAACTTCTCACATTTATTTTCCTTCTCAACTTTTAAAAGCATAACTTTTATGTTTTCTATAAACACAATGCTCATAGAAAACCAAATCAACCTTCTTCAAATATAATAATGATTTCCTTGAGTGGAGCATATGCATCCCATTCTCAGTAATGCGTCTGAGCCTATGATGTCATAATGATGTATCTTCTCATGTAGAAACTAAAGCAATAAAAATATCAGCCTTACCAATACATAAAGACAATGTACCTACCTTTTATCCTTTTGTTATTATTGGAAATCCTCTAGTGGCCTTCCATGAATTTCTTATAGATGTAGTTATACAACTTTCACTTCCCAATCATCTTATTCGAATTATATTTCTTTTTAAATTGGGAATGCGCCTTACCTCTTTTAGTAACCATTAATTTCCATTCTGTAATTATATTCATACTTTACCTTTCCAACAATTTTACTTGGTTCATCATTACCTGAATAAATCTATTCAAAATCACCTTGAACATAATCTTTGAAAATATTTCCTATGGGGTTTGACATGAAATTAATCCCTTGAGTCTATCACCCATGAATCAACAATGTTATCTATTGAAAGTATTTAATCATTTTGTAGCACATTAACTACTATATAGTGCTTATTTATTATTCTCCTATTGTGCATCTCCTTGTTTTCCTTTTAGAGACCACCAATCTTTCTTCTTATGTCCTTTATTTTTGCAATGTTAGTATTCCAACCTTTACCTAGATTTTTATCTTCCCTTTTTAGATTTTCCATGATTCCCTAGGATCTTTGCTCTATCCCTTTGTATTCCCCTATTCTCTACAATCAAAGTAGTACCCGACATATCACCTATACTTTTTCATCACATTTCATCGATAAAAATAACAATATCCTCATCAAGCATTAAAGTGTTTGAACAAGACACATAATTATTCATAATCATTACCAAGCCATTCCAACCTTCTAGTAATGAGCACAAAATCAAAATATCCCTAACCCCATCATCAAAATTTAATCTTAAATAAAGAATGATTGGTGATCATGTTAAGTTCATTTAAATGATCAGAAATAGACCCACCTTCTCACATCTTCATATTAAATGAATATTTTATAAAAAATACCTTGTTGAAAGCTAAGGGCTATATTTTATTCAATGCCTTCATCAAACTCTTCATTGTCATTTATTTTGAAATATTGAAAGTTTCCAATGCTACCAAGGACAATCTTATTGTTACATGTGTCTTTTTGTAAAGAATGTTCCATTCTTCATCTTTTGTAGTCATTGAATTCTTTACTATTTCGTACAATGGTAGAAATTAAATTTTATAAAACATATAAACCTTCATTTCCATCTTCCATAGTCGGTAGTTTTGGTTTTTAAACTTCTCGACCCTAAAAAGCCTCTTCCACCATCTCTCCCACTCAAACCAAGAACATTTCATTCCTATGAGTGTTAGTAACCAAATAAACCTTCAACTTTGTCACCAGTTGTTAGGAATAATATCATGGAGAAATAAAATCAAAATGAATGTGGAAATAAAACATAAAATGACACAAATAAAGAATACACTAATATACATTGTTGACTTGAATTATGCTATGTCCATAGATAAATAGTCAATCCTTCCTTTTATTTTATTCAAGGAAATGAACGATATAACTTGTAGTACATCCACAAAAACCTCCTCTTCACTCTCTCACAATATCCTCTCTCAATTACAATGTTCTCCTAATAATACACAATCGCAATACAATTTCCTCATAAAAAGAGGGTTGCCTTCTATGGCAAAAGACCCCTAACATGACGTCTACCATCAAATTTTTGACCTGATGATAAACTATCCATATTGACTACACAATTACAATATTTTACAAGGCAATTTTTCCAAAAAGTTATCTTCGAGGGCATTGCCCCCAAACTCCCACACTCCCCACCCATTGGGAACTGAGATAATCAATATGACCTTTGACCTTTGAACAAGGAATATAATCAATATCAACAACCAACATAATAATTATCGAGCCTGGACAATAAGAGATCAATGAATAACATATGGCACCGTTCTAATGGACTTGAATAAGTTTCATAGTGTTGACCCATCAAGATGGGTCACCTAGATGGAAAATTACATTTCCCTCCATGAAATTACCAATGACGTGATGAAATTCAAGGTGGATGCTATTGTTTATATCTAGAATGATGTAGTTGGTAGGAATGGCATAAAAAAGCATATTCAGTTTGCATTGCTTGGGGTTAGTTTGTTAAATATTTCCATGCAAATTTTGAAAAAGATGTTCATTATCTGGGGTGGCTTACCAAGTTACACCAAATAGGTTTAATCGTCGACTTTATGATAGCCTCTGAGAAATTATCCATATAACAAATTCTTTCTATAAAGTATGTTTCATTAGTGGCTTGAAGGAGGAGATTTGAGAACAAGTCAAAATGTAGTGTCTTGCTACATGGTTAGAAGCAACTGAGAGGACATTAAAAGCTAAGATAGTGATCAATACACAAATTAAGAAACCAACATTCACTCCCCATACTCATCCTTCCCACGTTAATGATGCAATCACAACTCGCAACTTGTACTTGTCCCTTAAAAGCACAAAAAATGTCTCCAACAGAAATGACAGACCACCAAAGACGTGTGGTGGACTTTACTATAATTGTGATGAAAAATATGTTCCAAGTCATAGCTGGAAAGAACAAAAATTGTTCCAAATTGGAAATTCCACATAATACCTAATTGCAAACATAAATATCAAAGAGACATAAGAGTTACACCATCACATAGACTTAGGCTAATATTGAATCTTCATTTACCCATTAAGAACCACTAAACTTTGTACATTCATTAATAATAATTTTGACTATGTTACGAATATAAATTATATAAAATAAAATGAATATAAATAAATATAAATAATAAATAATCAAAATAATGATTATTTTAAATAGTCATTAGTTAAGTGAAAAGTCATGTCTAAAAGACATACCCAATCATGAAAGGACACTTGCTTAGGTATATAAGCACACCTTCATTGTAACATTCAACATCCTTGTACATTTATCATATTAATAAATATATTATTTACAAATACATTTTTGTATTTTACACTTAAAGTCAACAAGATACAGTTTTGTTGCTTCAGTGGTATCGGAACTATGCTAGCTTTTGGACATTATCCGTTGCACAATATGCCAATAAGTTTATGTCTTGAAATCATTGTGCAGTTAAGTGAAATTTGAAGATTGTTTCAAGAATTAAAATAATAATTTGCAGAATATTTAGCATATCTAAAAGAAAAAAACATTGACATGAAAAGAACTAACATTAAATAATGTTTTAATCGAGAAAATAATGTTGAAAATGTTGAATTGGGATTTTCTCAGGTTAATAATAATAGTTGATATATGAAAATTGAATATGAAAAAGCCAAAAATGAGGTTGCTTGCAAGAATATTGTTGAAAAAAATAATATCTCTAGATTGCAAGTTTATAATGTGAAACCACGAAATTCTGAACCTATAGAAAAAGCGGATTTGGGACAAAATGATGAAAAGGAAGTTAAATCTTACGATAAAACTCATTATATTTTGTTAATTTGCATGAGAAAAGCACAATATGCAAGCCAGTTTCAAAGCACAATATGTAAGCCAGTTTCTCGTAGTGACTTGTGTCTTGTTGCAAAGGCAAGTTGTTCAAATGAGAGGGACCAGACGAAGGATGGTCCTTTTAGGATGTATAACCTGTTCCCTACAACACCCAACGACTTGGAATCGGTGGAAAATGTTTTTAAAGAGCATATATAAGTCAAGGAAGAACCTTAGTGAAATCGGTGGAAAACAGTTTAAACAATAATGCACACAAAACTGATATAGTTGCAATTCAAAATCAGGCGCTTATGGAGAAGATTATTCAATTGCATGACCATTCCAAGGATTATATTTTCGATACATTTCGAAATAAAATATAAATAAATAACTATAAATATATAATATATATATTTTGGGTAGTGCTTTAAAGGGTTGGGGAATGGACAAGTGCTGAATTCCT
>APFE030907184.1:0-12255 GCA_000404065.3 Pinus taeda | reverse complement strand
GCATCCTTCTTCCTATTGCTCTTCAATAGGTCTTTCTCTGCCTGAGTTAATCTGTTAAACTCATTCTCATTTGCTGGTTCATCAAAACCATCTTCAACAAGTTCCCATAAATCTTGACATGCAAACATGGCTTTCATGGTTATTGCCCAATAGTCATAGTTTGTCCTATTGAACTGTGGGAATTGAGGGTTAAACAAACCCATACTAGTGCTTGTGCTAGCCATTCCTTGCATCCTCAGCTATGCTTCAATTTCTTGACTGTATATTTAAAAACAAATGACTTCTGCAACCAAAAGACTCCTCCCTTCAGCTTCTTTGTTGTCTTCAAAGAGCCTAAGCCTGCTCTGATACCACTGTTGGGTATTTTTCTATTTGTTTGCAATGGGTAAATACCAAAACCACAAAATATAAATCACAGAGGCAATGCTCTGTTTCCTTTACACCAGGATCTTTTTCACAGAGAAGTCTTTTTAAAATTAATTACACAAGACAGAGTATTCCATCACCATAAAATGATTTCTATTCATTAAACAAAAACACTTACATATTCATCCTCTTTTACTCAGAGGGATTCACCAAAACATTTTTACAAAACTTACTCTGCCTCCTATGAAATTTTACACCACTCTGTGTAAATATTTCATTTACATTCACTGCTGTGTGAAAACAAAACTTACAGGGAGTTACAAATTTACCTTTTCACTTGTGTGAAACAATTCATGGATTTCAACAAAACTATCCACTGGTTTTCTTCATTTACTTTTCCTCCTTCTCCTGCACTGCTGTGCAATTTTTTTTACATCACATTACAAACAAAATTACTCTGCTGCGTAAAACTCCTTTTACATTACAAACCCAAAAATATTCACACACAGGAGAGTGTGCTCTCTGGTTTTCATTTGTTCGCTGCTGCGAATACAATCCCCTGATTTGCTGCGGACACTTGTTTCTTTTTACCATGTGCGATTACACATCTTCATTTTCTGGTGCTGCGGACCCAGTTTCTATTTTCTTCATGTGCCATTACATAACACACGCACAATACAATCCCCGTGTGCTTTTTCACATAACTAAGAAAAATTGGGGTCAACGTTTTTTTAAAACATATATTAAAAAAATAAAATAAAACTTACGTTATATTTCGCCCATACTCCTATTAACTCGCCGTAAGAAACATTAAAGGTTTTACCAAAAAAAATGTCAGCCATTTAACATAAGGTATGGGATGGGATGGTCCACGCTTCATTAATTTTGACAGGCCTCCGTATGTACTTTGGACAGTGTAAACGGCGGAGACCTTTCCTTTGAATCGGACGGCGAAGAGGATGCTGATTAATCGGACGCATATCGGGCGGGGTGAGAAGACCGAAAGTTACCTTCCGATGGATGTCAGTGGATGACGTCACGGCGATCCACATGTCAGCACCAACACGCATCGGAGCTCGTTGCACGGAAACAACTTTAGGCCGAAAGGTGGTGCGATGAGTTACCGCCGGTTTTAGGTTTGATGTGGTGGTTTCGGGGTGCATTAAATGCTGGACCGCGCGGTTGAAATTATATATTTTCAACAACAGTGGCCTTAAACAATTAAGTGATTATGAATAGTGAGATTATCCTTGGAAAGGTAGTGAATCTTATAGCATATCAGCGATAAATATTTATAATGTGAATTTTACAGGTCAAAACTAGGTGGCAGACTGTTATTCGAGAAAACTACAAAAGAGACTCTTGAGGGTAGCACATTGTCAAGGATGAAGCATCATTTCTTTTTTAAATATACATCAAACATGGAATGCATGTTGAATGACTTCAGACTTTCCCTAGAGACTCAAGCATATTTTGATAACAATTCAAATGGTCACTCCGGAATATTGTTAGTTGTTACAGTGTTAACTACTGGGTTCTGGCCAGTTTACCAATCTTCAGAAATTAATCTACCGAGGGAATTTTAGATGCATTGAGGTATTCGAAATCTTTTACCCTGCAAAATATAGTAACCGTAAAGTTAAGATGGATATATTCTCTCTGAAGTTGCACTATAATTGGCGAGTTTGACACTAAGCCAATAGAAATTACAACATCAATTTATCATGTAGCAATACTATTATTATTCAATGATTCTGAAAGGTCGAGCTGTAATTACATAAAAACACAATTGAACTTGACAGATGAAGATGTTGAAAGAGTCTTACGTTTCCTCGCATGCGAAAAGTACAAAAGAAATTTGAAACATCCTATCAACAACACAGTAACTCAAAATGATAATTTTGAATTCAATCATAGTTTTGCACGTAGATCGAGGAAGATTAAGATTCATCTCACAATAGATGATGAGAATAAGAAAGTGATCGAGAAGAAGAAAGTGATCGAAATTGTTAATGAGGACAGATGTTTTCTCAACGATGTCGCAATTGTTAGAATAATGAAGAGGAATAAAGTCATCCCAAAGCCAGAGACTTATTATTTCTATGGAGAGACATTAGGAGTAGGTGTTTTGGTTTGAGCCTTCAATATTCCTCCCACACCAAAAATAAGAGACTTAGTAAAATCCTGAAAATCGCAGCCAAAACAATTCTAGATTCTGATACCTCAAAAAGAGATAATGACGTCCATGAACAATTAGAAGAAAATAAGGGCACGTCAAAAAATCTCGTTTCAGACGAAGACGATGAAGAAGAGGAATTTGTTCTCGAATATTTAACACCTCGCTAATAAAAACTAGTATTTCGTCATTCGAATCGGCGATATCGACGTATCGGATTTGAAAGTCATGGGTGAATTAGGGCATGACATGAGTTCAGCCATTTACAAGGTCCATCACTATGTCAACCCATTGAATCGCAAAAACTTACGCCATGAAAAATCTCGAAATGCCAATACTACCATTGTCGCTACGCTTCACAAGTTTGATTCCATTCCCGTTGCAACATATTGTTGGCATGGAATTGTTAAATGTAAATACCAAGAGGCAGATTAATCAGCTGACTACTTCATGAGAGCTTCCACACACGCTTCCTCACGTGGCATTCGAACACAGGTTGTCCCAACCACGGAAACCTGTCAGTCGTGCCACCCTCGTTAGTCGTCACCTTTCATCCAGCCCCATTTGCTATGGGTTTTTTTACTGACACCCTTCCCTCTGCATCCATTCCACCAGTTAATACATTGTCATTGCTCTCTGTGAGTCTCTTTTCTATGGCGAATGTTATTTCCAACTCTATAGTAATATAAATGCCCTCTGATATGTGAGGAAAATAGCGCTCGCTGCTCTGAGTGACAGCAGGTGAACAAATGAATGGAGCGTGGAGAGAAGGCTAATGCTATTTCCCTCGGGAGTAGTCTACCTAGATGGAAGAATGGTCTGGTTTCTGGCGCCACCGGTTTCCGTCGCCACCCGAAAAATTGTTCGACGCTGGGACAATCCTCCCCACTCTGCCACCCTCCCCTAGCTACGTCACCCTCCATCCACCTCCCTCGGCATTCATTTCCTGGCAATCCTGACATTTCTAACGGAGTTGTCTATAATGCGACTTTTTGGAGATTCTGGTGACGGAATCCGGCGAAGAAATTGAGATTAAATCTTGATTTGTTGCAGTTAAAATGGTTTTTTAACTGCATATTTGGATTCAGCACCTTGAAAAACCCCTGGGACGCTTTGATTGTGCAAAAACTAGCTATCAAACTTGCGATTCGAATAAATTGCTGCCGGATTTTGACCAGAAAAACCCACCGGAAAGGCTTCCAAAAAGTCTCATTATAGACAACTGCATTTCTAACACCTCCCTCGGCGCGGAGCTACCCTCCGTCCACCTCCCTCGGTATTCATTTCCTGGCAATCCTGACATTTCTGACACCTCCCTCGCCATTCATTTCCTGGCAATCCTGACATTTCTGACAGATCGGATCGGATCTGGAATTGCCACCGTGGAGAATTAATGCCATTTCTAATTCGAAATGGAAGAATTTCGAAACCGGGGGCTTCTCCCCCAACCCAGGCGACTCGCTTGCAGAGAACCAGGAACATGATTACAGGAGCCGCCAACAAGAAGCGGATCAGAGAAGAGCAGAGTCCGTCTGAGGATTCCTGCAAACAAAACAGGTACACTAAGTGGAATCCGAGACAGGGATGGGCTTTGACAAACCTGAAGACGCCGGTGCAGGTAATGAGAATATGCTAGAGTTTTGCTCGCTTTCAAAGGAGTATTCGATGTTATTAAAGGATCCATGTAGTTGGGAGGATAGCGCGGGCTTTGGAGTCCGAAGCATAGCGGCTATCAAGAAGAAATCCTATATATTGGATTATCTCCATGATTCTGCGATAGTTAAAAGTACTGAAAAAGTTGCAGAGCAGCAGGTGGAGGAGAAGGATTGTTTAAGAGGTTTCCTTTTTGAAGCCACCGATGATCTGCTCTGGAGGCCTCAGAGTCCTTTGCCCAGTACAGAGGTTCTGTTTTCTCTGGATGACATGGGCAGCCATGATTGTACTACTCTGTTGTAGGATGAGAGCATTGCTCAGGGTGCTTCTTCTTGCTTCAGAATTTTTGAACAAGATGATGATCACAAAGATGACAAAAATCATGCTGGTAGCATTAGCTCTAAGAATGAGAGTAGGGTCTCGGACTGGATTTTGGGGGCTCCCTTGCATCAATCGCAGTTTTCTGAAACTGTTGAATTTAAAAGCTTTATACCTTCACTGTAATTGGGTATTTTCATTTCATCGCAGCTATGATTTCTAGTAGTTAATCAAAACATTAGCCTTTGTTTTTATGAAATGTGGGCATTGTGCTACTCAGGGAATGGAAAAAAAGTTGTACGTGTTTCATGTGGTCGATATAAAACTCTGTTTTCATGTTTTTATAATCATGGTGGCCAATGCCTTGAAACAAAACACTTAAATTCATCAAATTAAACATCTGTTATAACTATTTCTCTCCTTTGTATATCAGAGCATTAAATTTTGGGCCTTTTAATGGTCTCTGTGGCCATTTTTTTTCCAAGTCTTTGGGTTCAATCCTTTGAAGAGGAGGTGGTGGTTATATCAGGGAAAGATGTTGTATTTTTGGGGTGCCATGTCCGCTCTTGGATATAGTTTAATGAATCGATTAGAACTCGAAAACAGATCGGTTTCACAACAGGGAGATATGAATTTTTAATCAAAACACTGGTTTCGAAACCAAGATTCAAAATCTTCTAATCATGAAATTGAGAGTTTTTGTGATACAATCAATGTTTGTCTAGGCATGAACCAGAATCTTCAAATCAGGAAAGTGTAAGCAATTTTTGTGATTTTATTAAACATGACAGCAAAACAATAATGCTCAATCATGAAGCTAGTTGGATCAAATGTAGAAAACAGGAATCGAAGAAAAGAAAGAGAGAGCTCTGATCTTCAATCATGAATGACTAATTACATTGAATTTAAAATAAAAATGGTTGATAAATAAATTAGAAGTTGAAACTTCCTCTACATGGATGTCAATCTTTAATCAAGGAGAGCTATGATCTTCAACCATGACGGGCTGCATTTGAAAAATATTCTAGTAAATGGATTAGTACTTCAACTATGAATGGTTGCATGGGAAAATTTCTCATAAATGATTTAGAATTTGAAATCTCCTCGGAAGAATTAATTGTGAAACTGATTGTTTCATGGTATGGAGAAATTTAGGAAGGAAGCCTCTCGCATGAATTCATGAAAGGTATATTTTTTGCTTTATCTAATGTAGCATAGCAATAATAAAGTTAGCTGATCAAATTCAGGAGAAAGATAGATATTGAAAAAGGGAAAAAGTGGGAAATTATAATTTTTATTGACTAATTGCATTGAATGTAGGAAATGATAAAGAAGAAATTAAAAATGGGAAAGCATGATCTTTAACCATGGATTTTTATTGAATCAGGTGAATTTTTCTTTGGGTTTCAGATTTGCAGTCAATCATTCAAAGGACCCTCAAACTATTCTTAAAAGGTCTTTAATCATTGTCTTTTTTTCATACATGTTCACCTTTGATAATATAACTCTTCTGGTTTTCATTTATAAGTTTTCTATGTTCTTCAATCCTTAGTATAGAATTGTTGTTGTTTGTATTTGAGGAAAAAAATGCGATTTTTTAATATCTTCAAGAATATTGTTTATGATTTTAATTTTTTTTAAATAAAGAATAAAAAATTATGATAGAGTAGTATGTGTTTTATGATTTTTTTTAACAAGTTAAGCAATATTTTTGTAAATTCCTACTGAAAAGATTTTAACTTAATAATATTAGTTTTTAAATTTAATAATCATTTTTTAAAGAAATTTATTATATAGTAAAAGTTTATAAATTTATATGAATATTCACAACTTTTACACAATTAAATTTATTATTTTAGAATTTAACCTTTTTTATTTAAATATTAAGTTTAGAATTAAATATTTTATGTTTAATTATTTATTTGATTTTAAAAAAATAATTAAGAAAGGAGTTGTCTAACCAGGCAGAGGAATTGCCACAGCCAAATGTGGTCGGAAGCTTTCCGGGAAATATGAGTTGGGTTGCTTTACATTATTGGTTAAGAAAGCTTCTATTATTGACTTTTGACTTTCTAAATTAGAGGTAATGCATATTTTGTTTTGTTTTGTTTTTTTTGATTTTTTTTATTTTTTCATTTTTAAAGAAATAACTAAAAAAATAAATACTAAGTTTAGAATTAAATATTTTATGTTTGATTATTTATTTGATTTTAAAGAAATAATTAAGAAATACATTATAAATGTGCTTGATTGTTTTACATTATTTATTAAGAAGGTATCTATTGTCTACTTTATAAAGTAATGCATTTTTATTATTTATTTATTTTTTTCTTACAAATGGACTTGGTTGTTTCACATTATTTGTTTTTTTTTTGTAAGTTTCTGAAAATGATTCCCATTAATAAGAAAAAGTATTACATTGATAGTAATATCTTTTCCTTTGACATAAAGACTAGCTGGGGAGGCAAGTGCCTCAACCAGGTGTACACAAAATCATTAGAAAAGATTCATCTAACACCGGATCTATCATGCGTGGAGAGGGATTGAATCCCGCGAGGTGCAAACCTTCTTTTTGGAGTGTAGAACTTGAGGAAAGGTTTGCACCTCAAGGGATTTGATCCCTCTCGGCTCATGATAGATCTGCTGTTAGATGGATCTAAGCTGGTTCGAGTTGAGGGCAACAATATCACATTTTTAGTTTATCATTATTATCTATATGTTTGAGATTAAATTCAAAATTTACATTATGTTTTCTTTGCTTGGCATGACCATATCATTCTCTTCTTTAATTTAGTTTGTGTTGCTTGCCTTGAATGGTTTGTACATCTTCTTTATCATTTCCTACATTCAATGCAATTAGTCAATAAAAATAATAATTTCCCACTTTTTCCCTTCTTCAATATCTATCTTTCTCCTGAATTTGATCAGCTAACTTTATTATTGCTATGCTGCATTAGATAAAGCCAAAAATATACCTTTCATGAATTCATGCTGAGGCTTCCTTCCTAAATTTCTCCATACCATGAAACAATCAGTTTCTTTCAAATTCAAAATCATTTATGAGAAATTTTCCCAGTGCAGTGATTCATAGTTGAAGTACTAATCCATTTACTAGAGGAAGTTTCAACTTCTAATTTATTTATCAACAATTTTTATTTTAATTTCAATGTAATTAGTCATTCATGATTGAAGATCAGAGCTCTCTCTTTCTTTTCTTCGATGCTTGTTTTCTGCATTTGATCCATCTCGCATTATTGTTTTGTTGTCATGTTCAATAAAATCACAAAAATTGCTTGCACTTTCCTGATTTGAAGATTTTGGTTCATGCCTAGACAAACATTGATTGTCTCACAAAAACTCTCAATTTCATGATTAGAAGATTCTGAATCTTGGTTGTGAAACTAGTGTTTTGATTAAAGATTCATTTCTCCCTGTTGTGAAACCGATCTATTTTCGAGTTTTGATCAATTCATTAAACTATATCCAAGAGCGAATATGGCACCCCAAAAATACAACAGCTTTCCCAAAGACCTAAAGACCCGGAAAAAAATGGCCACAGAGACCATTAAAAGGCCCAAAATTTAATGCTCTGATATACAAACGAGAGAAATAGTTACAACAGATGTTTAATTTGATGAATTTAAGTGTTTTGTTTCATGCTATTGGCCACCATGATTACAAAAACATGAAAACAGAGTTTTATACCGACCACATGAAACACGTACAACTTTTTTTCCATTCCCTAAGTAGCACAATGCCCACATTTCATAAAAACAAAGGCTAATGTTTTGATTAAATACTAGCTACCAGAAATCATAGATGCGATGAAATGAAAATACCCAATTACAGTGAAGGTATAGAGATTTCAAATTCAACAGTTTCAGAAAACTGAGATTGATTCGAGGGAGCCCCCAAAATCCAGTCCGAGACCCTACTCCCATTCTTAGAGCTAATGCTGCCAGCATGATTTTTGTCATCTTTGTGATCATCATCTTGTTCAAAAATTCTGAAGCAAGAAGGAGCACCCTGAGCAATGCTCTCATCCTGCAACAGGGTAGTACAATCATGGCTGCCCATTGAATCCAGAGAAAACAGAACCTCTGTACTCGGCAAAGCACTCTGAGGCCTCCAGAGCAGATCATCGATGGCTTCAAAAAGGGAGCCTCTTAAAAAATCCTCCTCCTCCACCTACTGCTCTGCAACTTCTTCTTCAGTACTTTTAACTACCGCAGAATCATGAAGATAATCCAATATATAAGATTTCTTCTTGATAGCCGCTATGCTTCGGACTCCAAAACCTACGCTATCCTCCCAACTCCATGGATCCTTTAATAACATCAAATACTCATTTGAAAGCGAGCAAAACTCTAGCATATTCTCATTACCTGCACCAACGTCTTCAAGTTTGTCAAAGCCCATCCCTGTCTCAAATTCCACTAAGCCTACCTGTTTTGTTTGCAGGAATCCTCAGACGGACTCTGCTCTTCTCTGATCTGCTTCTTGTTGGCGGCTCCTGTATTCATGTTCCTGGTTCTGTGTAAGAGAGTCGCCTGGGTTGGGGGAGGAGCCCCCGGTTGGGTAATTCTTCCAATTTGAATTGGAAATGGCATTAATTCTCCACGGTGGCAATTCCAGATCCGATCCGATCCGTCAGGAAATGTCAGGATTGCCAGCGTGTTAGGAAATGAATGCGGAGGGAGTAGCGGTGGACGGAGGGTGGCGGAGCTAGGGGAGGGATTGCCAACGGCCGAAGCTATACAATTTTCCGGGCGGCGATGGAAACCGGGCCATTCCTCCGCCTAGGTAGACTACTCCTTTCCCTCGCATGTTCAGAAGGCATTTATATTGTTATAGGGTTGGAAATAGCATTCGCCTTCTCTATCCCTGCAACTATTCGACACCTTGTCCACGTGTTGCACCTTTCCTTGTTTTTTGCATCAACCTTGTTATGTCTACAGTCTTCCGACCAAAACCACGACAACTCTGTCGGCTCCAATACAGATTCCATGGTCAACACCAAATCACGAATCATCTCCCTATTCATATCACGAATCGTATAGTTAATAAACTATATAATTATATTTTAAATAATTATAACTATATAGTTCATAATTATATTAATTAATTAGTTTAATTATATTTATATTTTTAAATTATAGAAAATAATATTGAATAAAATAAAAATAATATTAGAAATTAAGAAGAAGAAAAAATGACATGAGAAAAGTGAAGAAAATTGTTCACGATTAAGTTGAAGAAAATTGTCAACGATAAGATTTGAGGGCTAAGCTTTTGAAGGAAAGAGAAATGTTATGAATATTAATTATATAAAATAAAATGAATCTAAATAAATATAAATAATAAAAATAGTGATTATTTTAAATAGCAATTAGTTAAGTTAAAAGATATGTCTAAAAGACATACTCAATCATGAAAGGACACCTGCCTAGGTATATAAGCAGACCCTCATTGTAACATTCAACATCCTTGTACATTTATCATATTAATTAAAAAAAATGTACAGATACATTTGTGTATTTTACACTTAATGTCAACAAGATACATGTTTGTTTCTTTGGACACCACAAGCATTGAACTCATAGGCTACACAACATAAAGTTTTAGTCCTAGTTTATAGTGGCACTACTCACAATTTCATCCACAAGTGAGTGGCAAAAGACATCCATTGTTTTATATACCTGATGCACAAATTTTAAATCATGGTCATCAATGGAGGTATGATGAAATGTGGGTGGATGTGGAAATGTCAAACTCCATATGGGAGACTATCAACTCAAAAATATCTATTTTCCATAGATATGTGTGATTCTAATATCATATTTTGGCAAATTTTCCATACCAAGTATTGATGATCTTTAAGATGAACTTCATGGAGCAAAGGTTTTCACTAACCTTGATCTATGTTCAGGATACACCAATTCAGGATGAAAGAGACTGACATCCTTTAGACATCCTTTAAAACACATGAAAGTCATTATGAATTTCTAGTAACGTATTTTGGTCTTTGAAATGTTCCACCAACCTTCTAGAGTTACATGAACGAGATTTTCAAACCATTCCTACACAATTTTGTGTTGATCTTCTTTGATGATATCTTGATCTACAATCAGTTATGGGAATCACATGTAGAGAATGTTGACAAGTTCTTGTAATTTTTGAGAGACAACCAATTATTCATGAAGCACTCCAAATTTGCTTTTTGCAATTCTCAGGTTGAATATTTGGGTCGCATAGTAGGTCAATAGGGAGTACAAGTTGATCCCAAAATGTCTCTGCTATGCAAGATTGGCCCCATCCCAAAACGCTATAGATTGAGAGGATTCTCAAGCTTTACATGTTATTATTGGAAATTTATGAAAAATTACACAAATTATCTCTATTAATGTAACTCCTTGAAAAGAATGGTGTTATATGGAGTAAGGAAGCAACATAGGCATTTGCTGCTTTAAAATATACCATGTGCAATACTCTAGTATTAGCAGTGCTCAACTTTAATAAGACTTTTATATTGGAATGTGATGCCTCATGTAGATGTTTAAATGTAATGTTGATGCGAGGATGTCCCTTGGCATTCACCAATGATCAATTGTATGAATGAAATTTGGAAAAATCCACATATGAGAAATAAATGATGGCTATCACTGTGTAGTTGATACTTGGAAACCATATCTCATAGGGAGATGTTTTGATATCAATATTGAGCATAGTATAATTCCTTGAACAAAGGTTGTTTTCACCAGACATAAATAGGTCATCAAGATGTTACAATATGATTATGAAATCATATATAAGAAGAGTAAAGAGAATGTTATGGTTGATGCTTTATTTAGACCATTTGTGAATGGGTCACTCCTTGCCTTATCACTACCAAGTCCAAGATGACTAAAGGAAGCCCACAAAGTATGGCTAGAAAACAATGCTTCAAGGAAACTCATCTAATAGCTTCTGATAGATCCCAACCCACCTAAAAGTTACATATGGAAACAAAATACATTGTGTTACAAAGCACACATTGTTCCACCAAAAGATTCAACGCTAATAAAATGAGTCTTAGATGAACTACATTTAATCACCAACAACAAGCCACTCTAGTTTTCATAAAACATATGAAAGAACTATTGGTTTTAACCCTGTACAATTAATCACTACAAACAAGTCATTAATAAAAACAAAAATTATGCAATGGAACCCACATATTAACATGGATAATTTAACCTAAAAACCCAAAATTCTGAAAACCATAAATATTTTTCAGAATATTCTCACTTTACAATGTTACAAGACAATACGTATGTCTCGCAGCAGCCATATATCAATAATCTATTGACCCTAGATTGGAATAGGATCGTAGTTCGTAAACTGAAACTACAAAATCATTAGCTAACCCACTATGCGCCAAAAAACCACCAAAAGTGAGTCATGAGAGTACATGATCAACAACTAAGGAAATAATGCCCATTGTTTCTCTACACTAAGTAAACTTCTCAATGCTCATAGATTTGTTGATGAATTTGGAACATTCTCCAAAGTGTCCACCTTTACCAATAGCACCTTTTTGTTTTCAATCATATCTCTCACAAGGTGATACTGAACATTGTAGGAATTTACAGGGTAAGTTCCTCAGACAGAACACCAAAGGACACCACTCACAAACAGATCACATATCAATACACCAGTATTTTGACGTGGTTAAAACCCTCAAAGAGGGAAACAGTCCACGG
>APFE030907182.1:0-12816 GCA_000404065.3 Pinus taeda | reverse complement strand
AATATCAAGTATAAGAAGGGTAGCACCAATAATGTTGCAGATTGCCTCAATCGACCACCGATCATGGCGTTAACCACTATGCTCAACTCTTGTGGGCACAAGACTTCTGATTGGCCACTTCTCTACAAAAGCAATCCAGAATTCGGCCACGCATACCAAACACTCTTGGAGGGTCAGCATGTTCCAGATTTTCACGTCCAGGATGCCCTGTTATGCCACCTGGGTCACCTTTGTCTTCCTTCAAGCAAGCCTACCAAGATGATTTGGGAAGCACACTACAATCAGGCTGTTGGACATTTTAGGGTCGAGAAAATTGTGGTAGTACTGCAGAAGTATTTCTATTGGCTGAATCTTTGACATGATGTCAGGAAGTACATCAGGTCATGCACAACTTGCACCATTGCCAAATCGATCATCAAGAATAAAGGCCTCTATACCCCTCTGCCTACCCCTATTCGACCTTGGGAATCCATCTCCATGGATTACATGTCAGGTCTTCCTTCCACTAAGCATGGAAACGACTGTTTTTTTGTGGTTGTCGATAGGTTCTCGAAGATGGTTGCCTGCAATAAGAATATCACAGTAGAAGCCACTGCTAAACTCTTCTTTGAACGAGTGTGGGTACACTTTGGGATCCCACAATCTATCATCTTAGATCGGGACAACAGGTTCCTAAGTACATTTTGGTCCAGTCTATGGTCGATGCTCGACACCAAACTGACTAAGTCCACAGCCTCCCATCCTCAAACTGATGATCAGACAGAGGTTGTCAGCAGGATGATCGTACACATTTTGTGCATGTACAACTCAAAGAATTCATGCACATGGGATGAGAGCCTCCCCTATGTTCAACACAGCTATAACCGGGCTCTCCACAGCTCGACTAGCCACAACCCTTTTTAGGTGGGCTTGGGATTCCAGACACTCTGTCCCATTGATGTGGCCATGTCAGTTGTAGCTACTCACATAGATTTGGCTCATGTCCAGCCTGAAATAGATAAGGCAGACAAGTTCATTGAGCACATCCAACATATTCACCAGCAGGTCCATGACATTCAAGAGAAATCAAATGTCAAGTACAAGCAATGACATGATCAACATCGGGTGCCACACAAGTTTTAGGTGGGCGACAAAGTCTGGTTGCATTTACAAAAGGAACGCCTTACCAGAGCCTATAGGAAACTCAGACCACTCCGATATGATCCTTACACCATTACTAAGGCTATGGGAGACAATCCATTTGAGCTCAGCATTCCCCCATTCCTTGGCCTGAACCCAGTGTTCAATGGACCGCCTTCGGCCATACTTTCCACCATTACTAGACACATCCGACATTGTAGAACAGCTCACACCCATAGAGTTAAATCCAAATTGCATGGAACAAGCTACAAATGATCAAATCATGGACACACAGATCAAGCACACTCACCAGCAGAATATCCAATTGTATCGAGTTGTCAAAGCAAGCCAACTCCTTCACTAGGGCAAGTGGCTCACCAGGGACCAAGTTCAGCAGAAGTTTCCTCATCTCATGGAGGAACTCAATGCAATGGGGACCATTGCTTCCCAAGGGGGGAGGAATGATCCAAGTGGATATTGGTGGCCACCTTCCAAGTCCACTTTGACCCCCACCATTGTTTCTTTCAGCTTTTCATTTTCCTTAATTGTAGCACAGTTTACTATTTTTAGCAGTTTTTTGGGTCCTGAACTTTCAAAGCCATTTTGAGGCCCTAAACGACGTTCTTTGGGAAAATTGGGAGCAATATGGGTCCATGGACTGATTTTTCTCTTCCCAAAGTTGTAGATCTCGGATAGACCTTTCTAACAAGATACTATGTGTGTCATATGGAGATCGTATGCCAAAGTTACAACCCCGGGAAGTTGATGTACCAATTTACCCAAACGGGGCCCACAATTTGGCGTTTCATCTTCTAGGGTTAGGTTTTTGGATGTTTAGGGTTTTCCATTGCTTCTCAACGATAAATAGGCCTTCGAGCCTCATTGTAACATAGTTGAGAGGCATGTAGCCACCACATCTCTTCTAAGAGATAAGTTACCGTCGCCCTAGCTAGTTTATTTCCATTTTTGTTTGTAAGCATATTTCAGTATTTTACATTAATGAAATGAAGTATTATTTCCGCTGCATCTTTGTGTATATGTTTATCTATGTGTTTTGTTGCATTCCTATTTAAATCCAGATCAATGCTACTCGAAAAACCTAAAATGCAACTAAATGGGACAAGACCCTTTCAATTCGATGAAATGCCTACACTAGAGATGGTAGAAACTACTCAATCAAATGCAAACAATCAAGCAACTGAAAACAAAATGATCTTTCACTACTTCACTTTTCAAAAAATAAACTGATGAAAAATGCATTCCAATTCCTAATTTCCTAACAAGCACTTATCTATCAGTCCTTTCAAAATGAAAAAATTTCTCTTCCTCTTTCAAATGTTGATGCAATTCTAGTTTTTAAGAGATGCAAATCATAATGATGCAACAAGATATAATTTCATACTTTCTCATGAAACAATGAAACAAACTTTTCGCATACAATCTTTCAATGAAAAAGTTTTCGAGACTATGAGCTCTTCAAGTAGATGAAAACATGAAAAGAGAAGTTCATTCAGATCAGTGAAACACTGACTTTACCAAACACAAGACCAACAATGTAATCTATGTTGGAAAAGACATTCAATCTAGTAAATGAAACCTTTTTTCAAACTTGTGCAAAAGAGGTCAAAGTCATAAAAGGACCAAAAAACAAATTCAAGGAGAAAACATGCCCACACTCAGACTTGATGAGTCCACAAGTTGTTGAATGGGTGACTAACTAGATGCCCGAGTGTCGTTGACCACTCAATGACTCAATCATTCAAACAGCAAGATGACAAGCCAACAAGCAAGCAAAACCAAATGAAAAGTAGCTTCCTAATTAGGGAGAAAACAGTCAAAAAGGCTCACGGGGTCAAAAACATAAGAACAGAACACACTGGCCAAGATTGGGGTCTAGCCCTAATCTTCACTTACAGCGATCAACGCAACTGCCTAACTGAAAACAAGCATCAGAGGCTGGTCGGCATGACTTTTCCTCTGTAATTCATGCTGGTCGACACGACTGTCAGCCGATTAAATGCGTTGTCTGAGGGAACTAAGGAAAAAAAAACAAAATCAAAACAGGGACTAGATCTGCTACTATGAATTTTAGACTTAGGCCAATAAGCATGAGAAAATAAACATAACCAAAGGGAAAATGTGAAACTAGCAAAGTTCTCACGAAATCATGAAATCCAAAACAAACAAAAAAAATGGGATCTTCCCAGTGGGGTCACCAATTTGTGGTGAAGTAAAATTATAAGTGCGGACACAAATGAATTCCTCTAGCCTGATAATGGGTCTAGCCACAACATATACATTCTATGGAAGATTTCCTTAAGTTAGAATCAATCAAGAGGGCCTACCTCTTGGTTGCTTATCCTGCTTGATGATGTCCTCGCTTGCTCACTCCAAAAATCTCTCACTTCCTTCTTAAAGCTCTTGAAACAAGTAAACAACAACAACACACAAACATAATAATAGATAAATTATAATTCAACCTACTTAACTAGTCAAGAAACATTAAGACATGAATATGTAATATTAGAAAACATGTAGGAAATCAGTTGATAGTTTCATATACTAATATCAAAGAGAGATTACAACCATTCGTCTTTACGTCGCAGTCTTCCTCTGACAAGACCAAGTTCCTACACACTTCTGCTAGCATTCCATGATGACTTCAAACGACAATAGTTTAAAGACTCTTCCCTTTAGACTTCACTCCAAACCAAACACAATTCTCCCTCACACAACTAGATGGCTACAACTAGTAATAGCTTGCTTGTCTAATCAAAATAGTATACTCACACTCAGCCAAAATTCTAACTATGACTAGTTTGTGCTTTGGAAGAAGGGAGGTTTATATAGGAAATATGGATAGAAGATGGATCCTCTTCTCATGGGAGAAGGACGTATCCCTTGAGTTAGTTCCATCATTATAGGGGAAAGGAGCCCAAACTGTCATCCTCGACCCCATTCGGCCAAACCATTTACCAGAATTCCGTTACGAAGCTTCTAGAACTGGAAGCTTCGGCTCTAATTTAAAAAACTTTCCATAACAGGACCGGCGTGACTGGAACACAACTCAGTCACACCACTTGGTGCAAGGAATAATGCTAATCTCTGGACATCAGCGTGAGGGAGACAAAGGTCATTGGTGTCAGCCTTGTAAACTAGGAAAAACAGAAGTTTCAGGGGAAATGGTGCAAAAGGAAAATGATCTACTCATGAAGAGGGAAATAATGGGAGTTTCTCCATGAAGGAAAAGCATGTAGGGTTCACTGTAGAGGTCCTCCAGGATCAAGGAACGGGGAGTACATGGACAGTGACAAAATGTTGTGTAATAACTAGAAATTTTTGGACAGAATTAGTTTCCGGTCTTAGTACTCAATTAGCTCATAGCTCATCTTATCATCCTCAATCTGATGGGTAAATTGGAATAGTGAAAAAATGTTTGGAAGGATATCTTCGTTGTTTTGTATTTGATAAACAAATACAATGGATCAAGTGGTTGCCTCTGGCTGAATGGTGGTATAACACTTCCTTCCCTACTACAGAAAAAATGACCCCATTTATGGCACTTTATGGATATCATCCACTGTCCATCACATCATCTTTAAAAGAAAATTCTAAGGTAGTGGAATATAACATCAAGCATCAACAACAAGTTCTCAAACTCTTAAAGATAACCTCACTTTGGTGTAGAATAGAATGAAACAATAGGCAGATCAACATCATAGTGAAAGAAGTTTTGATGTAGGTGACTGGGTATTTCTACGACTACAACCATACAAACAAATGTCCCTCAAGCAAGCTAAGAAGGATAATAAATTATCACCAAAGTATTATGGTCCTTACAAGGTGTTACAAAATATTGGTACTATAGCATACAAGTTGGAGCTTCCTACATCTTCCCAAGTGCACCTAGTTTTCCATGTTTCATGCTTAAAGAATGTTATAGGTGAGAAGATCCCAGTTCAAAGAATATTTCCAGAACTTGACAAGGAAGGAAGAATCACATTGGAACTTGAAGCAGTCACAGAAAAAATAAATCGACAGCTATGAAATTGATCAATTTCAAAGTATCTCATCAAGTGGAAGAACTTACCCGTTGAATATTCCACATAGGAGGATGAGAATTTTATACATAAGCATCTAGAACTACTCAAGCATTGAGGACAACACTTTTTGAAGGAGAGGGGCATGTTAGGTCCCTATACTACTAGAGTAACCCCTTATTGTTATTAATGCAACCCCCTTATTGTATTATTGTGCCCATGTAGTGCCCTTGTTATTATTGTGCCCCATAGAAGCCCACTATTGTTATTGTTCTTCCCCTACAATATTATTGTTATCTAGGCTGATTGTATTGGGACCCCTTAGACTCCTATATAAGGAAAGTAGGTCTTGTCATTTGTATCATCCTAGGATTGTTCATTTGTGTAATGTAAAGGAGGTTTCCCCCTCGAAGAGACTGATTTTGAAGTCATTGACCTATCTTTTCTTCTATTTTGTGAGCTAGTTGCATAACAATAACACTTCAGTTTGCCAAATAATTTTGGCACAAGTATCAGAAGTTCACATAGTTCATCCTTGACATGCTTGATTAGCCTTCATGTGCAGTTACCCTAGATACATTTTGAGAAAGAGGCTTCCTTCAAGCCTTAACGACCTATGGATTAGCTACCGTGACAATCAATATCGAGTCAGAATAGGATCGTTAACTCCCACACACCTAACATTATGATATCTCACAATATCCATTGATATGCATCGCTAATAGATGTTGTATCATATCGATTTACGAAAAGGAGTGTGCTGTAAAAGCCTCATATTCTCACTGATTGCAACACATCAACTGTTAGATGGAATGAGTGTGAGTCGTGGGATCTTGTCAGGAGTTAAAATCGCATTGAAATATGTGTGTGTTTGGGAGCGATGAGACTTATTAGCCATAGGATCGATGGATTTACAGTTGCTTGATGATATCAAATATGGAGATGTGAGTGGGCTAACGATGATTGAACGATTCGATGGGAAGCATTGGCCACATCGCTAGGTCAACGTGGTTTTATGCTGTTAGTTATCGAGCATAGAAGAACACTTGAAAAACCACCCCTCAACGAGTATGATACTACCTATTGAAATTAGGGATCCTCGTTCTATAATTTCAAACAACAACAAAAATACTCCACTAACCCCTAGATTTGTGACACAAACCCATAGGATACATAGAGGGGAATTTGGATTTTTTCGTGTATTATGTCTAATAGAAATATCACTCGTTGGATACACCGTCGGGTTTCCAACACAAAAAGACTAAAAGGGGTCGTCAAATGTATATAAAAATCGTCGAATGCAAAGTGGCAATGTCAAATTATTGCATCAGATTTCTAACGAAGACATGTCAAAAACCCCTAGTTGGACGTGCAGCTCAGCCCCAGTTCATCATCGGATTTTTTGTTGACTATCCATCACCCATCATTGGATACTTATCATTGAATTTGTGAGCTATCTAGAATAGCTTGGTTAGACATCTAACGGATATTGCATCAAATACTTGACATAATATTCATCTCATATATGTCATTTATCCAAATAAAGACTAGCAGATTTCCCATCAAATATCTAACACCACACCATTATTATCTTATCATTGAATTTGAGGACTATTTGATAGAATGTCATGGCCTATTTGATGGACAATGTGCCAGATACTTAACAAAGTATTCATCTCTTGTATGTCGTTTATCCGACTAGACATTGGCATCAGAGAGCCAATGACCATTTGCCCCATTAATTATTCAACCGAATTGCACCAACGAGACTGGAAAATGAGGCTCGTCAGAGGGACGACAAAAATCTATTTAACATCCAACACCAGGCTATCATATTTTAATGCATTATGTCATAGTGAATATGGTTATCACTTCAAAAGTTGTGAACTTGTGTGGAATGAGATGGATTTTAGATTGAAAATCCATAGAATTGTTTGGACTATTGAGGGCACCCTCCCATAAATCAAGGTACAACAATTATCATCCATTCAATGTGCTTAGCTCCACCCTTGTTGATAACTCAGTTCCCTAACTAGTACAAAGGGAACAAATTCAAGGTGAGAAGTGTTTAAACTTCAAAAAAGACCTCTAGGATATTTCACTATAGGCATCCTTCACAAAGTATGCCTAGGAGTGTTTATCACTTACTAAGTTCCCTTACTTATAGTAACTTTGTGCTAGTGTTTTACCACTTCAAGGATGGTGATGGAAGGGTTCTTTTCAGGTTTGTTTATGAGTAAGAAAATTATGTCTATATTCTTGTTTTTATAATCAATAGTGAGAGAGATTTAATTGGTTGTGACTCCTTGGGGAGTGCGACACTATTCTGGATCAAGCAATTAAACCCCTTATTGTTCGTTGATATAGTCATCCAAGGTGCAGTGGGCACGAGGGGGGAACTTGTGAAGATGAAGGGGGAAGTCACCAATTGTATTATCAGTGTGTTGAGATGTGTTGGGACTTTGGAATCTTTGCTTGGATAAAGGGGTCTTGAACTTAGAGGTTGGGATTTGGTTCTAAGCAAGGGGAAGCCTTGGTTTCATACACCTTTGGAATATCCTTTCATCACTTTAGGAAGTGTTACAACCTCAATTGAGAAATGGAAATATTGGTGTGCAAGAGGATTTGATCTTTGTACTAAAGATGGTTAGTTCAATAAGTGAAGAAATTAGGTACCTTTTGGATAAAATCAAGCACCTTTGGAAAAATAGGTCCTTTGAGAAAACAATGTAAAGGAAGATCTATCTGCTTTAGGTCCCAAATTTTGTATGGTGTTCATGATGTAGTAGTTGCATGTCCTCTCTAGATTTGAAGTAATATAAATCTTCTTCTCATTCTTTCTAAAGTTAAATAAATTTGTCAAAAATAAAAAAAACGTATGTCGAGCCATATAGATAAAATGGTTGATAAATGCAGCTAGGCATCAATCCATGATAGGAATCAAAACAATTATCTCATGTTACATCTCATAGTACTAAAATCTAAAATATCATAAAATTTAACTAAATTATAGCTTTATTATTATTATAATTATTATAAATTTCAAAATGAATTAATATATGAGTCAAACTACCCAATGGGGGTGTCGATCTCTAAAATATGCTCAACGCATGGGAAATGAAGGGTCATATATGACAGATGGGGAGGAGGATAGCTAATTTGACCTCCCATTATGCAAGGAGTGAGGTGAAAGGATCTGCGAGGCGTGTAAGCTTTCATTCACCCTTTGTAGGAAGGTGTGTCCGTCAACTAACGCGAGTAATGGTGCATGTTGGGGCTATTGTAGGTATATTGGTATGGCAATGTGGATGTTGGCAGACTTTGGTCCGAGAAGTTGTTGTTTGGCTAGGTACTTTATCCCTTGATTTGTCTTAGAGTGGTGGAGAAAATGACATTGGTTCTTCAATGTGATCGGACAACAAAAGCTTCAAGTTTGAGTTCATGCCTAATTCTTCACCTTCATCCGCGAACTGCATGCAATTTCCATGGCAAGGTGGTCAGACCTAGTGTCCATTCTTGTGATGCTTGGTGGATATTTCTCTGTGTGTTCTTTGTGACCTGAGTGGTACCCGAGTCTTTTGTCTGCAACGATTTTTTTGGTCATCCTCTTCTCTCCAATTTTTTCCTGGTCTTCCTTGACGCATGCATGTTGGGATATAATATTATGGGCCTCAAAGAGGAAACTTGTTAGAAATGGAGGTAGTGGGGCTTTGGGTTGGCTTGTTTCGAGCGTGGCCAGAAGCCTAACTGGCAGTTTATTCAATTGGGTAACTATCACTTGGTCTCAAAGGTCACTGGGGGGTCTGGTGGTGTTTGCTCTAGTTTTTTCTTGGTTCTGGATACGCTCTCAGGGCACTACGCTCTGGGGTGAAGTCAGTCAGCTCGTGCTCCTCCTTCCAGGTGTTTCCCCTAACAGTAGAAAGGAAGAGAAGTTGGTTTGGATGGCGCGGAATTTACTTATGGCTAAGGTCGTATCCCTTTTGGATGGTGTTTGGTGGCTGACATTTCCGACGGGGAGACTTCTATTGTTTGATTCAGGGCTAGCGATATGATTTCTTTGACCATCGATTCATCAAGTGGTTTTGAGGACAACATAAGGTCTCATATTGGGGGAGTCTTCCTAGGCATTCACAATGTGTCCTATTCCGTGAAGCTCTCACTCCCAACCCCTATGGATGGTTGTCTCGTCCAATCAGGGTGGCTCGGGTGGCAAGGTGGAGGTGGCGCCAAGGAATAGGGTTGATGCAAATACTAAGAGGGGAGGGCGTGACATTGGTGATGTGAATAGGGTGTCGTTTTGTGCTCGAGGTGGTATAGGAGGTGCGGGTTTCATGCGGGGTGGACATGTAGGTCACGGTGGTAGGAATGGGATTGTGAATCTTGGTCATGGGGTAGGTTTGTGGGGTTGGAGTAATAGGCATAGGCATGCAAGTATTCCAAGGCATACAATTGTTGGCAGGCATAATTGCTCTACTTCTCAATGTGATTTGGTTCAGGCAGTTCTAGATCATCTAAACACATATGACAAGACCATAAGGAAAGAGCATGAGGTTATCATGGTCACACTAAACCAGTTGCACTACTTTCAATGCCATGTTAGAGAAAGGATTTTGGTGGTTTTGAGGGGGCACAATTTGCCAGCAGAGAAGATAGAGAAGGTGGAAACATGGCTCGCTCACTTTGAAAAGCATGTTATTTGTTCATACCTTCCCCTCCGGGGACTGGGCCATATAATCTAGCGTTAATTACTTCTGATGATTGAGAATGGTCATAGGTGTCCTTCTGGTTTTATTTGCCTTTTGGTGCTTTTGGCCTATCAGGATTTGGACTTCTAATATGTTTATCCTGTTGTTTTTTTGTTATATGGTGATAGCTTTGGTCAACAAACCCGGTCGGGGTGATAACACTTACATTTTGATAACTATGTACTCTCTTTTTTATTAATGAATAGATCCTCGACTTACAAAAAAATATATATAATTCAAACATATATACTTTTGAAAAAACATGTAACAATTTTCTTAATCATGGAGATTCACCCCCACTTTACCATGAAGATTCTTAACCTATAAATAGGCTTTGTTACAATACCATGGGCCAATACTATAGCTTATCAATACCACATGCCCAAAAAAAAAAACTCGTTTTAGAATATTTTATTTTAATTTAATTGAAATAAATCTTAACCCTCAATCATAACTACTACTAAAACTATTCCATAATTTTTTTGTAGAGCTTAAATCTTTGTCATCCACCTATTGATTATTGATAATTAAATTAAAGTTCTAGAATCCCTGTTATAAAATTAACACGTCTATCGGAGTAATGAGTCCTACCTATTTTTGTGCAATGACCCTCTTAAGTTATCGTGAGTAGTAACTCTTGGTAAATATATTTATTTGCATGAGTATAAAGTATGTCCACAATTGCCTTATTCCTAGGAATTGAATTTAAAACTTCAACTATATAAGTTTATATTTATTGTAAGAAAAAATTATTAAGTATTGGTAAGTACTACTTGAAATTTGAGGGAATTTTTTCTTAATTCATTAAGTACATGAGAATATGATAGGCATATACATAGACATTCCATACATGAGGAGAAGGGCCTGGTCATTTTAATTTATTTAGCATCGAGGAGTAGTAAAATTTGTCAAACTCCTCGATGGTATAGGTAACTTATGTTGTGAATGACTCTAAATTTAAAGGTATTGGGGAATGGAAGAATTTGTGGAATTCATAAATGGTATGGCAATTAGTTAATTCTTTAAAGTTTCCAAAAGATGAGAATATTAAATTTAAGTTTCCAAAAGTTAATGATTTCAAATTTCATGATGAGTGGACAAAAGTTTTATTTTTTACCCTATTGATGATCTAAGAATTATTTTTTACAGGAAATTATGGATTTTACTTTGGAAATTAGCATGTGGATTATACTCACACATGATTTTGGGATTTATTTATTATATAATAATGTTTAAATATATATGTATATATGGATT
This sequence comes from Pinus taeda, assembly GCA_000404065.3. Classification (NCBI taxonomy): domain Eukaryota; kingdom Viridiplantae; phylum Streptophyta; class Pinopsida; order Pinales; family Pinaceae; genus Pinus; species Pinus taeda. Next base: position 1,655 of record APFE030907182.1, on the reverse strand, counting down.
AATAAATTAAATTTTTACATAAATCTCATTTAAGTAAATACACATAAAGTAAATGAATTAGGTCAATGGATGACATGGTAGGGCCAGGTATCAACACCCCATGATGATATGTGGACATAAGGGTGCCATTTCATTTGCCACATGGAAGTCGTTCAATAGCATAACAAGACGCCAAGGGTGAAAATATCTAAATGACTATATATCAACTATCCATACTCATATTTAATAAAGTTTATATAGTCTATATAAAGTGATAGTTATTTCAAACAAAAGTTTTGAGTAATAAGAAAAATAAAATCTGGTTATCTCATATCCTTAAAGAGGTATTAAGAGACCAGATAGTTTTTGCATAGATAGAGGAATTGTTGTTGTAGTAATAGGCACCCTACAACCCAGTATGGCAGGAGATGTTATAGTGGCACGCTAGATGAGATGTTGTATTGAAGAGTTAGATAATACTAATAATATATATATATTTATATATATATATATATATATATATAATTAAGATAAATTTAAATAATTATGATGCATTTGTGTAATTTGGTATTTTATAGCTTCTTGGTTAAAATTTATTATAAACATATTAATAAAAATAAGAATATCTATATATATATATATAATATAAATAATAGTTATAAATTAAGATCCATTACATCTAAAGTAAAATAATAAATAACCATATATTTTAGAGAGAATCAAAGCTCTCAATATCCAAACATTTCCTCAAGTTTTGCACTCAAAAAGAGGTGTGCATCTCTGAGTGAATTGATCACTCTCGTTGCTTGGTAGATATGGAGTTAGGATGCATCTATATTGGTTATAGTATGGCATCAATCGTCAAGCTAGCGAAGATGAAATGTGATACCCCATACCCTCAGTAAGGTACAAAGGGGGTTGGGTATGTTATAGATTGGTATTAGAGTTGTGGTTCAAACATTAGACATAGATGTGCCCATAAATAGATCGCTAAGAAAATACTATAAAACCCACAATTCAAACAATGAACTTGGATGGGTAAAGAAATAAGCCAAATAGATAAAGTCTTCAAAGTCGTTGTTAGATATAAAAACTAGATGGATTGAAATAATCCAATAATATTTTATTTTTATAAATTTTGAAGTGAGATTGACATAGGATCCGTTGTAGTGAAGCTTAGGCAAGGTTCACATATCATATCTAAGTTCAAACACTAGACCTGGATGTGTCAGAGATAAGCTAAGAGGGAAAATTATTAGAGTGGTGGATCCACGTGAGGCTTCAAGTGCCAATGATAGCCACAAAGATAGAATTTATAAAGAAATGTATCACGTATTGAGCTAGCATAAATTAGATGTAAGTCATAAAGTAAAGGTTCTAGGACAATGAGTACAATAGTGAAATTGTTATATACCTAGGGGGGGTAATATGGGGTACCGAGGGAGGTACCCAAGGTAATAATGTAATAATGGGATGGGCCATAGTAATAAATAAGGTGGTTAACCCATGTCATGTAAGGGACCACAAGTAGTTAATAATAATGTAATGGGCGCATGGTATTAGTTGATGGTATGAGTAAACCATGGTAATGATGCATGGTATTGTATGTATGAGGCCTATATAGAGGCTAGAGACTCCACATGGAGAGATATGAAGTGAAGTATTCTTGTATGAAC
>APFE030907163.1:0-14603 GCA_000404065.3 Pinus taeda | reverse complement strand
ATAAATTTAATGGCCAAAACTACAAGTTGTGGAAGATGTAGATGGAAGATTATTTATATTAGAAATATTTGTATCTACCAATGAGTTGAAAAGAAAAGAAGTTGATGAGTATGAAAAACGAAAAATGGGATACTCTCAACATAAAGCCACTTGAAACAATACGATTGTGGCTGGCAGTGTTGGTAGCCTTTAATATTTCAAAGGAAATGATAACAGAGGGCTTAATGATGGAAATGGCCAAATATATGAAAACCCTCGGCCTCAAACAAGGTATTTATTAGGAAGCATTTATTTAATATGAATATGTAAGAAGGTGGATCTATTGTTGATCATTTAACTGAATTTAATACGGTTAGTAGTTAGTTATGTTTTGTAGGGGTAAATTTTGATGATAAAGTTAGGGCTCTATTATTTATGTGCTCTTATGAGAAAGTTGGAACGGTTTAGTTATGGCCATTAGTAACTTTGTCTCTCAATCTAGTACTTTAAAGTTTGATGATGTTGTCGGTGCCATACTTAGTGAGGAAATGCAATGGAAAAGACTTAGTGAGACATTAGGTAATTATTTGACTGCACAGACCAAGGTAAGAAAAATGGAAAGAGGAAAGAGCCCATCATATCGCAGTAAATTAAGGAAAGGAAGATCCAAGTCAATATTAGGGATAGTGTGCCGGAAATGTGGGAAGAAAGGACACCTAAAGAAAGAATATAAGTCTTGGAAGGGAAAAAAAGAAGACACACAATAAGAAAACAATCATGCAGTGAATGTGAGAGGTGATGTGTTGCAAGATGCTTTGATTCTTTCATTGGAAAATGTTATTGATGCCTGGGTAGTAGATTCAAGGGTCTTATTCCATGCTACACCTTATAGGAAACATTTTCATGATTATGTTCAAGGAGATTTTGGACAGGTTCGTCTGGGTGATGATAAATTGTGTAAAATCATTAGAATGGGTAAGGTTTTTATAAAACAATAGAATGGAAACCAATGGCTATTAAAGGAGGTAAGACATGTTCCAAATCTAAAGGAAAAACTAATTTCAACAAGGCAGTTAGGTAGTGAAGGTTTTGTGACAACTTTTACAAATAAAATCTGGAAGGTCACTAAAGGAGCCCTGGTAATAAAAAAAGAGAAAAGGTTGGTACATTGTATTTGTGCAATGATATTTCTAATTTTGTTAATGTTTTAACCTCCACAGGATCAAATACAACATTGTGGCATTATAGGCTCAGGCACACGAGTGAGAATGGGATGCAAATTCTTCACTCAAGAAATTTGTTGCTAGGTTTGAAGCATGTCAATTTGGATTTTGCGAGAATTGTGTTTATGGAAAATAGAAGAGCGTTAGATTTCTCAAAGTTGGGAAAGAAAATAAAAGTGAAAAATTATAGCTTGTGCATACATATGTATGGAGACTTGCTCAAGTATAATCTCTCGGTGGCTATCACTATTATGTTACTTTTACTAATGATGCAACTAGGAGAACTTAGATTTATTATATTTAGAATAAATTTTATGTATTTGATACTTTCATGAAATGGAAAGCTTTGGCTAAGAATGAGACGAGAAATAATTTGAAGTGTCTCATATTAGGTAATGGAAGATAATATTGTAGAAAAGAGTTTGATAAGTAATGTTCAAATCATGGAATTTGAAGAGAGAAGATAGTTCCAGGAACACCACAGGAAAATGGTGTGTCAGAAAGGATGGATAGGACAATGATGGAGTGTACAAGGTGCATGAGATTACATGTAGGATTTCGTTTACAATTTTGGGCAGATGCTGTAGATAATGTTGTCTATATAATAGACAAAGGGCCTTCAAGTTCTTTGGATGGTGGTATTCTAGAGGAGGCATGGACAGATTAAAATGAAAAGTACTAATTTTTAAAGACTTTCGATTGTGAAGCCTATGTCCACATTAATAAAGAAAATAGAACAAAGCTTGAGGAAAAATCAAAGAAATGTACCTTTATTGGATATGGTGTTAATGATTTTGGTTATCGCTCATATGATTATGAAAAACACAAAATCATGAAGAGAAGAGATGTCATATTCAATGAAAAGGTCTTGTATAAGGATAATATGTAGGAAAAGAAACAGGAAAAAGAAAATAGGGAATACATAGTGCTTGATGAGATCACAGAATACATAAAGGTGTATGAAAACCATAACGATCAACAACCACAAGAACAATAACTACTGCAACAACAATAGGCACCTCAAACACTTGAAAGTGGTATTAGAAGATCTACCAGGATAAGTAGACCCCCTAAATGATACTCTCCTTCATTATATTATGTATTGTTGTTTGATTATGATGAATCAAAATGTTATGAAGAAGCAATGCAGGTAGAAAACATGAAGAAGTGGGATCCAACCATGGAAGAAGATATAGACTCATTGGTACATAACAAGACTTGGGACTTAGGTTACTTGTAGGTAAAACAATATTGCAGAATAAATGGGTTTACAGGTTGAAGGAAGAAGATGGAGGTAGAAAAATGTATAATGCTAGACTTGTGGTGAAGGGGTTGGCACAGAAGAAAGGTATGGACTTTAATGAAATATTTTCTCCTATTTTTAAAATGATTTCAATCAAAACTATTTTAAGTCTAGTAGCAATGCAACATTTGCATCTTGAGTAGTTAGATGTAAAGATAACATTTCTCCATGGGGATTTGGAGGAAGAGATCTATATCCAGAAGCCACAAGGGTATCAAGTCAAAGGGAAGGACAAACTAGTATGCAGGTTGAAGAAGAGTTTGTATGACCTAGAACAAGCTCCAAGGTAGTGGTATCTAAAATTTGACAGGTTTATGTATGAACAAGGTTATACTAGATGTCACTCTGATCATTGTGTTTATCTCAAAAGGAAAAGTGATGACAGCTATATTATATTATTATTGTATGTAGATGAAATGCTTGTTATAGGGTCTAACGTGCAGGAAATAAATATGCTCAAAGGAAAATTGGAAAATTCATTTGCAATGAACAATTTGGGTGTTGTGAAACAAATCCTTGGTATGAGAATAACTAGAGGCAGGAAAAATCACAAATTAACATTGTCTCTGAGTGAGAACATACAAAAGGTGTTGGAAAGGTTTAATATGAAGAATGAAAAACCAGTTACTACACCTTTGGGTAGCCATTTCAAACTACGGAAGGAGATGTGTCCCAAGACTCTAGAAGAGATTCTAGAGGACAAAGCGTCGTGATATACACCACGCTCTATTTACTATGGGGTTCTTAAAGAGCATCCAACACCACAACTGAAGTGATTCCCTCAAACTATTTACCGAGCGGTACATTTGATCCCTGATCTCCTTTTCCATTGAACAAAAGTTAAGTAAGTGGTCTAATGTTTACCCCTACTTGCAATAAATAGGAGAAGGAGAAGGGCACAAAATCATTTTTCCCTGATTTTGTCCCACATAAGAAGTTCTCCGTGCCTAATTAACCAGAGAAAGAAAAAAAACTTTTGGCCATAGTTTGGAATACCAGATCCTTTTCCATAAACGATCAAGATTCGTGTTCGCAGATAAAAACATAATAGAATAATCTTCTTTGAGAGAGAACATACCTTTCGGAAGATGGCCCCATCGCAGTTGTCATGTTCTCCATTGTCTTAGACCCATGGAAACTTGGAAGGTGCAAGAAGAGGCACTATTGACTAGGGTAGAATAGAAAGGAGTTTAAATCATTGATTTTATCCATCTAATCAAGGAGGGAGAGAAGCCAAATGCATCTATAATATACATGATATATTTCTGATTCAAGTGATCATAAGCCTTAGAGAGGTAAATTTTAATGAGCATACCTAGAGATTTGGATTAGGATAAAGAGTGAACTACCTCATGAGCCACAAGGATACCATCCATAATCTGCCAACCCTCCACAATTCCCAACTTTTCTAGAGTGATAATCATTTTTAGTAGGGGTTTGTGTCACCTGATTAAAATTCCTTAAATAAATTTTTAAATAAAATTGCACAGGAAAATTGGTCGAAACCTATTCAGATATAGCGCAACTCCTTTCTTAGGGATAAGTGCGAGAAATGTTGCATTTATGCCTAACCATATTCTTTGGGAACAATGGGAATCCTCAACCAACTCATGGATTTCAGCAACTTGGAAGTGCAAAACCACTTTGAAGTATTCATAGATGAATCCATCCGGGCTTGGAGCTTTGTTTAAGGGGAGCACAGAAACTACCTCTCCAACCTCCACATTGGAGATCTCCCATATGAGATCCTCATTATGATCTTCCAAGATTAACTGGGGAATACATTGCCTGATTCTAGAGATCGACTCACTTTGATCCTCTCAGGGCTCTATGAACAGAGCCTAGAAATAGGTGATCAACTCCTCAGAAATATCCTTAGGCTGAAAGAGCCATCGATCGTCTAATCCATTGATGGAGACAATCTTATGAAACTATATGTGTTTTAACATATTCCTATGAAATAATTTTATGTTACGCTCACCTTCTTTGAGCCATTGAACCCTTGATTTTTTCCTCCAAATAATCTCTTCCTATTTTCCCCGTTGCTCCAGGTCATTGAGGACATCACCTTCCTGAGAAATGAGGGTTTCACTCCTACCTTCTAAAATTATCCACTATTGGATTGACCACATTTCTTCCTCTAGATTTCATTTTTCATAATGAATGTCACTAAAATCTAGTCAAGTCCATTCTTTAATCCTTCCTTTTAGTGCCTTCAACTTCAACTAGAAAGTCTCCATTTGATTGCACCCAAACACACTAATATCCCTCTACCATTCTTCTAAATTAGAAATGAAGTTTGTGTTTTCAAGCCATAGATATTTGAAATGAAAAGCTCGGTTCCTCAATGGTTCCTAAGTGCCATCCTCAGGTCAATTTCTAGGAAGATGGGCCAATGATCCAATCCCATGCAAGGGAGGATCAAACCTTGACGAAACAATTCCTGTTGTAGGATTTTATTTGAAATAAGGAACAACCCAAATGATAGGTGCTCTGGTGCTTACTTCACCATCAATTATTCCATGTGAAAGAACCATTAATAAAATCAATGCCTTCTACTCCAAGGTCTTGAATAGTCTCTTGAAAAGAAATGGAGATCAAATCAACCACCTGACTCCTCCTTATTCTCAACCAAATCCTTAATCAAATTGATGTCCCCTACCAAAATCCAATTGGTTTCTCCCAAAATATCCTTTAGTTGTCGTAAACTAATAAGAAAGGTGGCCTTTGTCCTCGATAGAGTAGGACCATAAATCCCTATTAATCAAACCTTTTGAAGGGAGCTCATACATTCAAATTACCTGAAAGGGTATTTTGGGAGGAAATACAATTCTGAAAAGAGATATATCTAGAGTCCCAAAGGATTCCCGAGCCTCCTGCACTACTCCTTGCATCTAGTGCCATACACTTAGTCGTATGCCAACTCCTACTAGTGATTTCACTAAGTTTCTCCTGTGTTAACTTAGTTTCCTACAAGACTAAGATGTCTAGTTTATCTTGTTGAATTTGTTCCTTTAAGTACCTCAATTTATCCTTTGAGTTGAGGCCTCTTATGTTCCATGAGACCACCTTCACTCTGGAGGGGTGGTTTAAGAGTGATGGTAGTATTCCGTGAGGACAATTTCTTGTGCTAAGTTAACTAGGATTGACCTTGTTTCTTCGATCACTTCACTGGTGGGTCCTCTACCTTTCTCCTTGGATCTCGAGCTAGATTAACCTCGCCTAGTGGGCATTTTATCTTCTCGTATAGCCAAATCCATTTGGGGATGGGATTTCGTAGAGGCTTGACATTGTTCCCAACCTTTATATATCCTATGCAATTGATCTAGCTAATCTTGAGGGTTTTTTCCGATCCATCTTTGGCCCAGTTTCACAGGAAAATTGTTCAAAACCCCTTCAGATCCAGCACAAATCCTTTCTTAGCGATAAGTGTGAGAAATGTTTCATCCAGGCCCAACCATATTCTTTGGGAACGACGAGTATCCTATACCAACTTATGGATTTCAGTACCTTCGAAGTGCTAGCCCACTTTGAAGAATTCATAGGTGAATCCATCCAAGCTTGGGGCTTTCTTTAAGGGGAATGCACAAACGACCTCTTCAACCTCCACGTAGGAGATCTCCCACATGAGATCCTCATTTTGATCTTCCTAGATTAACTGGGGAATACATTGCTTGATTCTCAAGATGGACTCACACTCATATTCTTAGAGCTCTATGAAAAGAGTATACAAATAGGTGATCAACTCCTTAGAAATATCCTCATGTTGAAAAAGCCATCGACCGTCTGATCCATTGAGGGAGAAAATCTTATGAAACTGTCTATTTTTTAACATAGTCCTATGAAATAATTTCATGTTACGCTCACCTTCTTTGACCCATTGAACTCTTGATTTTTTCCTCCAAAGAATTTATTCTTGTTTTCTTTGTTTCTCCATGTCATTGAGTACCTCACCCTCTTGAACAATGAGGGTTTTAGTCCTACCTTCTAAAATTATCTGCTACTAGATTGACCACATTTATTCCTCCAACTTTCACTTTCATAATGAATTTTACTAAAATATGTCCGAGTCCATTTTTTAATCCTTCCTCTTAGTGCCTTCAACTTCAACTAGAAAGTCTCCATTTGATTGCACCCAAACACACTAATATCCTTCCACCATTCTTCTAACTTAGAAATGAAATTTGTTTTTTCAAGCCATAAAGATTTGAAACGAAAAGGTCGGTGCCTCGGTTGTTCCTCAGTGCCATCCTTAGGTCAATTTGCAAGAAATGGGCCAATGATCTGATCCCGTGGAGGGCAGGATCGAAGCTTAAAGAAAAAATTCCTGTTGTAGGGTTTTATTTGAAATAAAGAATGATCCAAAAGAGTGGTGCTCTAGTGCTTAATTCCCTCTTAATTATTCCATGTGAAAGAACCATTAATAAAAGCAATGTCTTCTACTCCAAGACCTTGAATAGTATACTGAAAGGAAATGGAGATCAGATTCATCCACTCGACGCCTCCTTTCTTCTCACCCAAATCCTTGATCAAATTGAGGTCCCCTACTAGAATCCAGCTGGTTTTTCCCAAAATCTCCTTCAGTTGTCGAAACTATTAAGAAAGGTGGCCTTTGTCCCTGATAGAGTAGGACCATAAACCCTTGTTAATCAAACCTTCTCCATGAAGCCGATACATTCAAATTGACCTGAAAGTGTATTTGGGTAGGCAATCTAGTTCCAAAAAGAGATATATCTGGAGTCCCAAAGGATTCCCAAGCCTCCTGCATTACCCTTGGATCCAGTGCCATACACTTAGTCGTAAGCCAACTTCTACTTGTGATTTCACTAAGTTTATCCTGTGTTACCTTAGTTTCCTACATGACTAAGATGTATGGTTTATCCTGCGGAATTTGTTCCTTTAAGTACCTCAAATTACCCTTTGAGTTGAGGCCTCTTATGTTCCACGAGACCACCTTCATTGAGGAGGGGTGGTTCGAGAGTGCTGGTAGTATTCCGTGAGGACAATTCCTTGTCCTCAGTTAACTAGGATAAACCTTGTTTCTTTGATCACTTCACTGTTGGGTCCTCTACCTTTCTTCCTGGATCCTGAGTTGGACTAACCTTGCCTGGTGGGCATTTTTTCTTCTCATATAGCCAAATCCGTTTGGGGAGGGGATTCCATAGAAGCTTGATGTTGTTCCCAATCTTTATAGATCATATGGAATTGATCTAGTGTATATTGAGGGATTTCTTCCCATCCATCTTTGGCCTAGTTTCACAAGAATGCTACCATAAAACTTTCATTGGAGTTGATTTGATCCATTTTGTCTTCATTCTCAAGGGCTTTCTGGACTTTGGAAAGAAATTTCTTGATTTCCTTGCATGCGGATAACTCTTCTGGTGTTTTTCATTTGCTTGGTTGTTTATTTTTAGGATTTTCAAGACCCTCCTCCACCTCCTACATTGCTTGAGATGGAGACATAGATACAAGTGCTTTTGGTTGATCTTTTCACCCAGATCCATGAGGAGAGAAAAGCAGTTCCCACAAGGAGAGCTTGGGGCTATCAGAGTAGGGGGCAGTGGAGCCTGACAAGGAGGGCCTTTGATGGTTGGAGGGTGTCACCAAAGAACTTCGAGGAAGCCATCAAAGGAGGGATCAAACGAAGGAGTAGTTGTCTCTTACGACCATTGAGGGAAGTCGCAGAACAAGTATCCATATTTATGACAAATTTTACATTCGTAGTCCAGTGGTTTTTATGTCCTTCTATCTTAAGAGTTTGAGGGGTGGTAATTCCTACCAATGCATTACAAGATATGATCAGATTCGTTTTTTCTTTCTCTAGGGTTAGTTCGTAGTGTATATCCTCTTCTTTTAACATTTCCTGTTCCCTTTCATTCTCTTCTTCACAATCTATGTAAAGTAATTTCCTCTCAACACACTTATGACCTTTAGTGTATTTTCTATCACAACTATAATAAAGTAATTTTTCTCTTTTTTCCTCCAATTGTTGTGGTGTCAACCTTGTAGGTCGTGGAAGGCTAGGGGCAGCAAAAATTCCATCTTTATAGTTGTGGGTGGTAGAATTCTTTGTTGCCATAATTTTGCTTTCAAAATTTCTTGCCACCCTGAATTCCTTCTCCAATGAATTAGTTTGCCAAAGGTGAAACTCATGTTGGATGTTATCCTTTCAAGTCCCTATGAAGGCATAAATCCTATGCTCCTTTGGAATATCATTTACCCTTATATTCAATTTTTGGAAGTCCTCAATATGCTTCACCATTGAACCCTTTTGTTTGATATTTATCAATTGGCTAAAGAAGGTGTTTCTCTTTGTATCCTCCTAATGGTATACCATTTACTCCATAAAAAATTACCAAGTGACAAGTGTTTGACGAGAAGAAACCCATCAATACCATACAAACTGATTGGGTTCTAAATATAAACATGAAATGTGTAACTTTTGTGTGTGTTACACATTATGGAGATCAAAATATTGCTCCACCTATAGTATCCATGTTACTAGATCCTTGTCATCAAACTTCCTGATATTGATCTTTGGAACATGGCAGGTCTTTAATCCAAAGTTAGAGTCTACGAAATCATCATTAGCATTCCTTTCATTCTCATCATGAGTTTCATAGAATAACTTTTTGCCATTAGGAAGCATTTATTGTATTCCCCTTATTGATATTGTTAGTGTAGTCCCCTTATAAACTCCATTGTGTAACCTTATAAACCTTATCCCTATCCCTTATAAACCTTAATAACTAACCCATAGTCCTTAATCGTCACACTCACTAAATTTGAACGTTGGTCCCATTCACTGCTCACCATGTAGTGTCGATGAATGACATTGGTGATGGGCATTGGAAGATGTTCCATGACATTTTAAGAGAGTTTCAACAAAGATTCCATAAATGGAAATGAAGAATGATGAAAATGAGACTGCTTGATGAACATTGATTCAAATGTTGACGATCTCAAATATTATGTGAGGATGTCACACATCCTTGAGTCTTTAAACCCTCGTATGTCGTCAAGGGCGCATGCGCCTAATCTAGCCATGTCAAATTTTAGCACATATAGGAACAATTTGAAGAAATTTCAATATTGGCCCCATTAACTACTCAACGTGTGACATCGGTGGATGACATTGGTGATGGGGTGTTAGAAGACATTCCATGACATTTAGAGAGAATTTTGACAAATATTGCATTGACACAAAAGTCCTAAATCCCCTAACCCCTAAGCCATCGACCCTTAAACACTTAAGCCATAATCCCTAACCCCTTAATCCATAAACCCTTATGCCCTAATAATGACTTAAACAGTAATCCTTTAACCCAGAATCCCTAAGCCATTAGCCATTCAACTACATAATTCATAAGCACCTAATTATCCCTTAGCTCTCGATGCTTAATCCCTTAAATCCTAAGCTATAATCCCTTAACCCTTCATCCTTTTTACTACAAACCGCTAAATCCCATAACCTCAAAGCACCTATCCACTTGATACCCAACACCTCAATTAATTAAATATTTAGGCACATTTGGCACTAAAAAGGGAGCTAACCAAGGCGATAATTTAGGTGCCAAAAAGGGAGCTAAATGCGACACTATCACTGGCACCATTTCTCGGGAAATATATTGCACTATTTCCAACAATATTTCGAGTGCTATTACTAGTTCTATTTATGACGCTATTTCCGGTGCTATTATCACCTAATTTAGCGCCTAAATGTTTTGACCGGTGCAAGCAATGCAAAAAATAGCGCCATCCCAATAAATAATGCTGAATTTTTCAAAACATTGGAGAAAAAAAACACTAAAACAATCCTTGGGAGCAAATAAGGGAGCTAATCATAAGGATATGTTGTAGTGAATTTTGATGTATATAATCTACAACAAAAACATGCACTACTAAATCCTCATTTCTCTATAGAATGTGACAAGGAATAGTAAGATGAGGCAGAATGCTACTCATGTCACTTTGGAAAAATGTCTTTGTGACACTTATATTGGGTATTAGAGCATCGAGCAGTGTGTGATTGAATTCTTAGACACATATGGAGTCTAAATCAATGCCAACATCCAAAGCCCAAGCCTTAAGCCTTAAAGTTTGATTACATTGCTTCAAATATTCCTATTCAAATCCTCAGAAATATTTTATATCATTTGGATATCTAGTATATGTTGAAATCATGATTTTCTTGGGAAATATATTTGGTCTTTTAAGGGATTCCAACTAGTCTGAAGACTAAATTTCCCATAAAGAAACAAGAATTCACAAGAAGCTCTTCAAGAATGGCCAAAATATTATAATTGTAGACATAAAGAGTATAATATCTCTCAAAATCAAGAAGTTTGGATTGGTCATCTCTATACCCATGTTCTCAAACCTAATGAGTCTCTATCTATCTTCCATAATTCAAACCTTATGCTTCCACACAATGAGAATCCATAAGCAATATCCATGGACTCTCCTTAATGTTGAAATGTTTGGGTTTATTATATTTGTTTCTTAGTTAATAACAAGTAAATCTACTTCTCATTCTAGTTGGAGACATAGACTATATAGTAACCCTTGATATAATATCATGCTCTTTTTATTATATCACTGTGTTATAATAGCATTATAGTAAGATGGACAAAAGTTGTATGCTTGTAATATGATATTGATGTGGTTTCCTTACTGCAAATGCATCTTTTTTATTATTATTTGGTATGAAATTCTTGCCCAAATTAATGTATTGGTGTAGTTTCCGTAATGGCAAGATAATAGTGGCTCAAATGTATCTTTTTTATTATTTGATATGAAATTGTTCCCTATGTTTCAAAAAAGGAACTTACTTAAAGAACAAGGTCAGTGTTTCTTAAATAAGATCACCCTATCCCTAATGAAAGGGGGCATTGGAGAATCCCTAAAATGGTGGGGTTTGAAAAGATTGAAGATGAATAGCTTATCTATAAAACCGTATTAAATGGAGATTTCAAAATATTGATGATGTCTTTTTTGACATTTTCTCTCCTATCTCCACTTTCACTTTTGCATTCTTACTTTTCATATCCATTTATATTATTTTATTTTAGATTGTCCTTAATGATAAATGAAACATTCACTCAAAATGTGAATAATTTCAAAATATTTTTGCACTTTCCATCTTAGTATGATAGAGATGTTGTAATGTCATGTATTGTAAACATTCCATTTGCATAAAAATAAAATTTGAAAAATAAAATGAATAATTAAAATAAAGTTGAGTAAAATAGTCAATTTATTTTTAGGGTTTTTTTTTACTCCAATTAAAATAATAATAATAATAGTAAAAGTAAAAATGACCCATGGTATTAGTACACGGTATTGAGAAGTTGTTGACCCATAGTATTCAGTGGAATATAGCCTATTTAAAGAGAGAAATTAATTGAGCCTAGATCCATCTTAATGAAAAAAAATGATAAAATAAAAGAAATTCATTTGCGGCATCTGGTATCGGTGCCAGTAATGAAGGATTTTATGAATATTCCTACTATTATCCAAGGACTTGTCGCGCGTTCCTTACAGATTATACAATGAGTTCAAAGGTGTGTGCAGAAGCTGGAATGAAATGATGTGTAGTCCCCAATTCTATGAGCACCGAAAGTACTACAGCACGACTCAAGATTTGATATGTCTATTTCACTCAATTGCGAGTCTCTTTGATTATGGAATAATAGTATATGACCTTGTGGAGAAGACCTCGGAAAGGACAACCCCTATTCCTTATGGTCCTCCTCCATTTGTTGTTTTAAGGAAAGGAAAGCTTTTCCTATTTGGAGAAAGTTTTAATGAAAGGTTGTTGTCTTCATCTACGATTTTGTGTCCGCGGAGTTGACACTTATAGTGTAGACGTGGCTCCTTTCAAAAGAAGTGATCAGTGATGCCTGTTTTGTGTTGCAACGTGGCGTGACCGGATTTTTTTGAATGGTGTTACAGAGGAAGGAAATCCGATCTCCTATTTCTTTCAGCTGTCAACTGGGAAGTGGAGTGCAATTGAACACCAAGAGTTTGCTCCTTTGGAACTGCATACGTTGTAGCATCCTTAGAGATCTGAATATTCAACTACATACGCTGTAGCATCCTTAGAGATCTGAATATTCATACGTTGTTTTATATTTAGCATCATAAATAACTTTTACTTGTTTTGCTTTAATGATGAATTGTGGTTGCTTTACATTTTGAAATGGAAACATTATGAGATGGTGCTTGAAATTGCATTATCTGCTATTTATTCTTCATTGGCATTCTCACTTGTGTGGAAATTTCACTTGGATTTAAAATATAGATACATTAAATCAGGCATTTACACTCTATAATTTTTTTTGAATATGTATATCTTAGTTATTTTCCATGCGTTATTTATGTTAATAATTATTTTATGACATCATTTTCCACTGGTTCAATGTTGTAAAGTGTCTTACGTAATGTCGTAATTTCTATCCATAAAAGAGTTTACAATCCTCTTGTGTGATTATACAATTTTAATCATAATTCTCAGGTTCCTCAATGTTGTAAAGTGTCTTACGTAATGTTGTAATTTTTATCCATAAAAGAGTTTACAATCCTCTTGTGTGATTATACAATTTTAATCATAATTCTCAGGTTCCTACATAGCGATATAAAAATACTTAATATATATAAAAATACTCCATATAATTTTATCTGAAAAATCTCTCAAATATAATTATTTTTAATAGTAAATTAACTATTATTAATAGTATTAGTTAGCCTTATTAGATATATAATATTAAACTAATACGGCCGCATCCTATGTAGTTATCTTGGTGGTCTTTATGCTAAGATTTTGGTTTTATTCTAATAGCTATAATTAATGTGATTATTAATAATAAATATATAAAATTATTCTATGTTATTCCTTATCTTTTTTTAATTTCAAAATGTTCCAACATTTACTCCCTAACATCTGGCTTGACACTACTGTATTTTAAAAAGTTTGGTCTTATTTTCTTGACTTATGTTTCTTGTTCCTTATGATGGATGAAGGGTTCACCGAAACAATTTTTTCAAAGATTTTTTTTTTGTAAGTCAAAGTTCTATTCATTCATCAAAAAAGAAGTACATCAACATCAAAATGCAGGTAGTCTCAACCTTGACTACTGCGATTAGCATATGACAAAGAAACATGTCCCATGTAAGAAGTTCTCCATGCTTAATTAACCAGAGAAAGAAAAAAATACTTTTGGCCATAGTTTGGGATACCAGATGCTTTTCCATAAAGGATCAGGATTTGTGTCTGTAGAGGAAAACATAATAGAATTATCTTTTTTGAGAGAGAACATACCTTTCGGAAGATGGCCGCATTGCAGTTGTCATGTTCTCCATTATCTCAAACCCCTGGAAACTTGGAAGGTGTGAGAAGACGCACCATTGACTACGATAGAATAGAAAGGAGTTTAAATAATTGGTTTGATCTATCTGATCCAGGAGGGAGAGAATCCAAATGCATCTAGAATAGACATGATATAGTTCCAATTCAAGTGATCATAAGCCTTGGAGAGGTAAATTTTAATGAGCATACCTAGAGATTTGGATTAGGATAAAGAGTAAACTACCTCATGAGCCACAATAATACCATCCATAATTTGCCAACCCTTCACAATGCTCGATTGTTATGGATTGATAATCATTTTCAGTAGGGGTTTGTGTCCCATGACTAAAATTCCTAAAATAATTTTGTAAAGAACATTGCACAGGAAAATTGTTCAAAACCCATTTAGATCTAGTGCAGATCCTTTCATAGGGATAAGCGTGAGAAATGTTGCATTCAGGCTCGACCATATTCTTTGGGAATGATGAGTATCCTATGCCAACTTATGTATTTCAGTACCTTCAAAGTGCTAGCCCACTTTGAAGAATTCATAGGTGAATCCGTCTAGGCTTGGAGCTTTGTTTAAGGGGAATGCATAAACGACCTCTTCAACCTCCACATAGGAGATCTCCCACATGAGATCCTCATTTTGATCTTCCTAGATTAATTGGGGAATACATTTCTTGATTCTCGAGTTGGACTCACTCTCATCCTCTTAGGGCTCTATGAACAAAGTCTAGAAATAGGTGAT
>APFE030907160.1:0-21762 GCA_000404065.3 Pinus taeda | reverse complement strand
GTTGGGCTGCTAGGGTGGGCTAGGGGGGCTGGACCCAATGGCCGACTCGATTGGCCGACCAATTTTCAGGGTGGGGCAACAGGGTGATGTATTTTTTTATTTTTTAAATTGTTGTGGTTTACAAAATTAATTATCATTTATCGTTTTCGTTGTTAATTTAAGTTATTATTTTTTTGTGATTTACTGATTTATATGTGTATTTTTTTCTTCAGGAAAATGGCATCAAAGAAGATTTCTGTGAATATTTCTGGACCAAAGACTCTTAAAGGTGGATCTAAAAAACATTGTTGAATGAACCCCACGTGAGTTGGTGGCTACAAATCTTTCAAGTGCCTCAAACGACAAAAAGATGTTTCACACTGGAAGAAATCAAAAGAAGTGAAACTTCCAAGAAATGTCTGGTATGTGAAAGGAAGAGAAAGCCAAAATGTGCAGATATATCTATATGTTGATATACCTAATGATAATGGAATTTGTGAGGTGATGGGAAAGGTCATAGACATGTGTTCGATACTAAATAGTGAAGTTGTTTCCATACTTACAAAACTGCCCAAGTCACATGAAAGGATTAAATACTAGTTATCACATTCATTGTATGACACGAGAGAGGTATCTACAAAGTTGTGTAAACAAATCGTTAATGAGATGACACAAAATACTGTAAGTATTGTTATTTATATTTATGTTTTGTGTTTTTATAACTGTTTCACTATATTTTTATAGCTTTGTTTTTATTGACATACGATATTTTGTTTGGCAGAATTTTGTTGAAAGTTGTTCAATTAGGTTGGGAGGCATGCATTTCATAGAGCATGATATTATGAAAGTTGTCAGCAGTTTCTACTCAATGTCAGAAGAAGATATGGAAAACAAACAAAATATAGTAATTCATGATGCTACAAAATTACATCCAAGGGATAAAAAAAAAAGCCTCTAGTGGATAAATCTAGCAAAGGTAGACAAGTTACTTTTGAAGATGAGGAAGTTGAAACTGGCAGTGAAGAATATGTTGTCGTTACTGAGGATGACATTGGAATTGAGAAGAGACGTAAAAGACCAAAAGTAACAATGCCCAAGAATATATATGTTCCAGTTAATGATGAGAATGCTATGAGGAAGAAAAGTAAAGTTGAACATTTTGAAATAGTCATTACCAACAGTCAGGAACCTAGTGAAACTTTAAAAGAAAGCAGAGAAATCATTACACTAGGCGTTGATTTAGAGGATGACATTATCAAAACAAAACAAAATGCCATTCGAGAGAACTAGACAAAGAGAAACTTAATTGAGGGTGGTCATACATTTTAGCTTAATGTCAGACAAATATATAAGGCAAGTGAAGGACAATGTAAATATCAAATTAGAAAGCCACACCATCTGCATGTTCACAACTTGAAGACGTTGATGAGGTACAATCGATATGCTTATGTGGCTAATTCTTTGCTTCTTGTTGATCTAGTTCAAGTTCCAAACAAAGAAGAATTTGATAAGTCAAAATGTTTTGAATACAATTATTATGTGCTTGGGGGGAACCATTTTGCAGAAGCTCAAAGATAATTGATGGAGGAATATCCAAATAACCCACGTTTTGAAAAAATGAAATGTACCATTTATGCTGGTTTATTAGATACAGAAGCAAAGTTAGTGGCATGGGATGATAATTCATATAATGAATATAGGATGTCTATGACTTTCATCCAAAGGATTAGATTTATTCATAGCGAATTTGAAGAAAAATGTGGTGGGGTTAAGCTAAATGTTACCGTAGATTTCCAAAAGGAATGTTGTTTGGAAATAGACTATCAAATTGAAGAGAAAATAAATTCAAAAGGCGACAGAGTTAGTGATTTATTCAGAGGTATTGATAATATTTTCCAGTTGGCATTTAAAACTGGATAGATATGGGAGTTGATTAATGAGATTTTTAGCATGTGGGAGAACATTGGCATTAGAAACCAAAAGTTCAAAAGGTCTAAACCATTGATATGTAGCAACAATAAATCAAGTCCTGAAATGAAGTAACTTGCAGAAGATATGACTATCACACCTTGGAGAGCATTGCAAGGAGTGAAGGATAAAAAACTTGTCAAAGCAATATTATCTTGTGTGAGGTTAGGGGAATTATCATTGGAGGAAATGTTTGAGGAATTTTGAAAGTAAGTTTGTTGAATTATTTTTATTTATTTCTAGATTATAATTTTCTTTTAAATATAACACATTGTTCTTGGTAGTATTTTTTATACATATCATTATATTAACTTTTTTTACTTTATCTATGCAATGACAAAGTTTACATGAAAATTCAAGAACAAATGGCTAAATTGTTGAATGAAGATAGTTGGGATGATGTTGTATGTAGCTATCCAAATTCAAGTTCTACATCAACATTAATTTTTTTTTTTATCTTGCATTTAAAAAGGTATGTTGATTTATACATTCATTTTTATTCATATGTTTACTATTTTTAATTTATAGTTTACACATATATTTGTTTATTTTATAAAATATGAAGAAGGATGAAAATGGAGCACCAGATAGTTTCAGAACCTTTATTGAAAAAATTAAGATCGAAAGATTTAAGAAGCAACATCTTAAGAATTTTGAACTTGATCCAACTCTTACTCATTTCATTTGGAACAGGCTTGACACTATTCAATATCAAGTAATACAAGGCGATGGTGAAGACATTGCTAAACTCATACCTAAAATGGATTATACCCTAGTTGTTGCAGATATTCCCCATGGTTTCAATATTCCAAACATTGACTACGATAGTGACCCTTATACTTATCAAGCTTTTAGTAAAGTGGTTGCAGGATTTCTAGAAGTCACATCATCAGCATTATGGAGATTTGTGACATTTCATTCAGACACACAATTGGCAATGTTATTGTCAAGCTTCAAGGGGAAAACAAATTCAAGAATGCAACTTACATGGTAAAATGTTTAAAATGTATATTTGATTAATGTTAAAAAATTCACTTATGTACAAGTTAATTGAACTTTTACTATTTCATGTTACAGGCAAAAGTCAAATCTTTTTAACCGTGAAGATCAACCATTTATAAATGATTGTGAGTTCATCCATATTGATAGTTGGGCAAAAGATGGTAGCTATATGTCTATGATTTTTAATCGGGTAGATGGAAAGAGTCATAGCCAAATACTGACTTATGATGTTATTGTGAGAAAACTAACATATGAAGATAAAGAAGTGAAAGGAGAGATAATTAACATTTATCAAAAACCACAGTTATTGATTAACTATCTTATAGACATATGTTCAAATGAAGAAGACTGGGTTCTGGATTTATTTTATGGCTCAGGTAAGTTTTATTATATGGAATTGAATTTCAATATGTCATTTCCTAATTTATATGTCATTGTACTAATTTACTTCATTATTTCTTTTGTGCTTGATAATTAGGCACAACACTAGCATGTTGCCTTCAAAAAAGAAGAAATTGCATTACCATTGAAAAAGATCCAATATAGTGCAATTTTGTTCAGTAAAGAATTAATGCTCTTCAATTTATTCTAAATGCAATGCAAGAAATTGGGTTGAAGAAAGGGGATTTTAGTGAATCACGTGTGGAAAAAAAGGCAAAGGAACCCCAACCACCATTACACGGAATGATTGGAAAGGCATACATTGGGAGATTCATAGACATCAATGATCCATTAGAAGAAGAAAATGAGCAAACTGAAGTAGAAAATATTGTGGAAGAAGACAATGATGAAACTCTAGAGGACAAAGATTTTTTTTTTTTTGTAAGCTGAGGTAATTTATTATCTACAGGAAAATATAAGTAAAAAACAAAGGCTCCTCAATCTGCCCCGAAGGGAAACCAGATCTGTTGGAGCCTAAACTTACAGCCGTCATTAATGAGATCTCAACTGATTATAGTTCAGATTGGTAAGAGCATGATATGTCTTTTTTACCATCTAAAGCAAACTACGGACTCAAAAAGCACGATCTACAGAACTTTAAACTGCTGCTGCAGGGGCGACCAGACAGGATTAATGAGACATTTACTTAACTACAGAGACAAAAAGTGTGCTCCCAAAAAACAAACACTTAAACAACTGCCTCTTGGGCGACCCAGAAGGAGCTCTTAAGAAACAAAGCTAACGGCATACACAGGAAAAAGGGGAAGAACCCGGAAAATCGCAGCGCTGGAATCCATCAGTCAATGTTAATATTGACACGATCCTTCCGCAGCTCCATCAGCATAGCCTTAATATCCTTGAGGAGGTCATTCTATTGCCTTACCAACATATCCACATTTGCCACATCTTTTTTCGCTGCTGCCGTGTCCTGAGCCATCTCCACCATTTTAGCAGCAGCCTGTTCCATGGCCTTGGCCAGAAGGTGCTTCAGGACCGAATAGGTGTGGAGAGCATGACAATACAGGGTGAGCCTACCCCGAGTATGACCAGGATCAGGTAACTGCAGAGACCAATCGTTCATTTCGGGGTCAGAAGGCTCCTCCAACACTTTCTCCTCCATAGCGTCAATAATGTTCCTAATGTGAGCATTTGAATCCAGATTGTAGGCCTGTTCTGCCTCATTCACTGTCTGGCTGATAGACCTGTTTCTTCTTTTGTGCCTTTTCTGCTTCCGGCTACTCTCCGCCTTGCTGGTGGCCTGTCGGGGGCGCCCGCGCCCTCTCTTCGTCTGCTGATTTCTCACTTCTCCTTCCTTAACTCGTTGCGCACTTCTACTACTCTGCCCTGTTCAAATTTATTGCCTCTGGGTGTCTTAACCTGCCTGTAATCCAGCTCCTCCGAGCTTTCTATTTCAATTTTGGTCCTGAGCCCTTCATCGTGCCTGCCTTCCGCTGCATCCTTCCCCTCGTGGGCACCCTTAGCTCTATATTCACTCATTGCCGATCTTTGGAGCCGCTGGTTGGGGGTTCTTCGCCAAAGCTCCGCTTCACTCTTCACCTTACTCGGATTGCTTCTGCAAGACATTCTACCTCCTTTCCTCCTTATAACTTCCCTCCCACCTTTGCTCAAATGATATGGAGACTCCCTCTTGCAATTACCACTAAAACCCAGAATGCACGCCTTGGGGTTGTGAATCATTTTTTGGTTTGGGCCGCGAACCTGACTTGCTGCGCTATCATTTATTATCACTGACGGGGTGTGAAGGCCGCCGCCCTTCTATCCTCTCCGAATAGCCTCCGGATGATGTCTTGATCTCCCTCTCCCACGCCACTCAGGGGTGTAATTAAACCTGTTCCGCATCATGATTATCCTGTCTAATGAGCTGATTTAGCCCGTCCCATCGAGCCAGCCCTTCTTGATTGGTCCAGCTGTCATCGATTGGTTCCATTCGATCATTGCTGCCCCAATTTGCCAAGCAGTCGGCTGGTTTGTTACCCTCACGTCGAACATGCGACGTGATTGTGAAATCAATACCTGTCAGCATATCACCTATTTCCTGGATTGTACTAGCGCTTCGCCAACTTTTCACCACCTTCTCCCAACTCTTCCCCTAGATTAATTGCCTGATCACGTTGATCACCATGGTGGAGTCGCCTTCAATTTCTATTTTTCTGTATTCGTTTCTTCGGGCAATTTTGAGCCCTTGGTGAACCGCCATGAACTCTGCCTCGTTATTGGTCATTGTTCCTCCATGCTCCGTGAAGATCCATTTTGTAGCCCCTTCTTCATTTCTGAAAATTCCTCCAAAACCCGCAGGACCCGGATTCCCTTTGGTAGCGCCATTGCAATTGAGTTTGATGAATCCTTCTGGTGGCTTTCTAAAAACTAATCGGCTTTGATTTGGTAATTGACGATTCTGTTTGGAGGCTTGTTGATATAACATCCCCTGTTCAACATTTAACTTCTTAAGGATTTCTGTCTCAGCGTCTGTGGTTTTCCAATCTTCGTCTGCCTAGTTCTCCACAAGGATTGTCTCTTTGATTTGTTTTAATGTTCTCTTCCATATTTCCTCTGGACCTGTGGCCTTTCCTTTGAAAATTTGACTATTTCGTGCCTTCCACAAATTCCAGATATTGAAGCCTGCAGAAATACTCCACACCCTTCTGACGATTTTGCTGTGGAATTTACCTTCTCCCCACTCGCTAAGGATTTGGATAATATCACGCGGGTCTCTAGATGATGCTGCGAATAGACTTTCCATTTGCTTCCACTGAAATTGAGCCGCACTGCAGCCATTAAGTAGGTGTTCCTGGTTTTCTTCTTCTAGATTACAGAGGCAACATCTCCCAGGGCCAGAGAAGCCTCTTTTTTGAATTCTATCCCATGTTAAAATTCGTTTTCTTCCAACCAACCAAGCAAACATCTTGATCTTCGGCCACCACTTTGTTTTCCAGATTTTTCCCCACTTGTGTTCTTCTTCTCCTGGATCATTTTGGGTTTTTAGTTTGTAGGCTTCTTGTGTAGAGAAAATCCCCTTTGTTTCTTTCCCCCATCGAAGGATGTCTCTGCCATCTCACTTTTTTATCTTTCTGGAATCCATTTCCTTCCTGTACGCTGATTTTTGATCTTCTGATGCGTTCCTGTTCCATTCCTCCAGTGGCTTCCAATCTCGCCATTCCTCATTCTCAGGTTCTGCTTTCCAATAATCTTTAACCGTCAGGAGGCCTCTGTCTACACCTGATCCGTGAATTTCCTGCATGCCTGGTATGTTCATCATTTTTCCCCTTTGCTGTCAATCTTCCTCCCAAAATCTCGCTATCTGGCCTCCTCTAATTTCCCAGAAAATATGATTGTCGACTAAGTCTCTGCCTTGGAGGGATAAGTTCCAAATATCCGAGCCTCGAGGAATAGTTTGGTCTCTAAGAATTCCTTCCGGGGATAGAGGCATGTTGTATTTAACAGTCCAGATTTCTTTCCATAAGTCCGGACCCCCTTGCAGCCATCTCCATCTTAATTTAGCAGCCAGGACTTGATTTAAGGTCCATGGATCTCTGAGGCCTAAGCCACCTTTTCCCTTGGGCACGGTTAGACTCTTCCACGAACAAAGGGCCCATTTCTTTTGTTGCTTCGGGCCGCCCCATAGAAATTTTCTATAAATTTCAACCAGTTTATTGCAAATTCCTTTAGGGGCAGCCATTAAAGATAAAGGATATATCGGGATTGCTTGTATGGTTGCTTTGAGGAGCACCACCCTAGCTGCCATGTTCAGAGCACGGAAGGTCCAGTTATCCAGCCTTTTTGTGATCTTCTCAATGATATTTTTCCAATTACCTAATTTAAGGGTAGAAGTGTCCAGCATAGTTCCTAGATATTTGGTAGGGAGATCCCCTATTCTATATCCCATGACCCTGGTTAGATGATTTTTAACCGGATCCGCAGTGTTAAAGAAAAAGGTTCTGGATTTGTCATTATTCACCTTCATCCCTGAACTTTCCATAAATACCTCTAGTATTTTCTTTATCCGTTTAACTTCTTGCAAGGTAGCTTTGCAGTATATCATTATGTCATCCACAAATTGTTGATGTGTGACTGTGGTTCGATTCCCCCATAATTTGAGGCCTTGGATTTTCCTTTCTCTTGCTTCTTTTTTAAAATATCTACCTAATCCTTCTGCTGCAATTATGAAGAGAAAGGGAGATAAAGGGTCTCCTTGCCTGAGACCTCTTGAGGCATTGAAAGTTGCTGTTGGCGCTCCATTCAGCAGAATAGAGAAATTCGGAGTGGAGATCATACTGATGACCCAGTTTACCCATCTATCACAGAATCCAAAGGCTTTGAGGATTCTTTCTAGATACTTCCAGCTTAGCCTATCATAGGCTTTTGAAAGGTCCAGTTTAATTAACATACCCTTTTCTTTTTTAGTTTTCAGAGTGTGGAGGACTTCCTGGGCTACCACAAGCCCATCCAGAATCTGCCTTCCTTCAACAAATCCTGTTTGTTCAGGCGAAATGATACTTGGTAGGATCATTTTTAATCTCTGGGCAACAATTGATGCTACTATCTTGTAGATGACATTACATAGGGCTATAGGGCGGAAGCCATCAGCCTGATCAGCCTGATTAGTTTTTGGGACCAGGGTTAACAGGGTTGAGTTTATTCCTGGCCATATTCTTTGGTTTATTCTGGCCTCTTCTACAACTTCCAGAACATCTAAAGCAAGGAACCTCCACCCTGCTTGGAAGAATTCAACAGTGTACCCATCCGGGCCAGGGGCTTTGTTCCTTTTCATGTTTCTAACTATGTCCTCCACTTCTTCCATGGTGATTTTTCTCATAAGAGCCAAGTTTTGATCTCTTGTTATTACTTTTGGAATTTCACTACTTATCTTGGCTATGGCATCTAATCTGTCGATTTGAGGTTCCCTCAGGATGTCTTGGAAATGATTTACCAGAACTTTCTCAATTTCTTCATGTTGCAGGACTCTTTGACCTTCTTGGTTTTTGATAGAGAATATTCTGTTTCTTTGTCTGTGCTGAACCATTGCTTTATGGAAGAACTTAGTATTCCTCTCTCCCTCTCTGAGCCATTGTACCCTTGATTTTTGCTTCCATAAAATCTCTTCTTGTTTTCTTCTTTCTTCTAACTGAGTTAGCACTCTGCCTTCTTCTTGTGTTCTCTCCTCCTCTATTCCTTCCGTGATATCCCTCTGCTGAAGGTCTTCCATTCTCTGTTCTAATCTCTTTTTTTCTTCCATAATATTCCCAAATTCTTCTTTATTCAGTTTCTTTATCTTATTCTTCATTTCCTTCAGTTTGAGTTGAAAGGTGTGCATCTTATTTTTTCCCCTTTTCTCACTCATCCTCCACCATTCTTCTAGCTTCTCCATCAGTCCTTCATTTCTCAACCAGAAAGCTTCGAACCTGAAGGGCTTGTTGGGGGGCCTTTGCTTTAAGTCTATCTCTAATTTAACCGGCCAATGGTACGATCCTGCTACCGGAAGAATGGTGGCCTCTATGAAAACATCCTTTAGCATTACTTGTTCTGAGATTGCGAATCTGTCCAAACGAGAGACGATTTGATTAACACCTCCTCTCCTATTGTTCCACGTATGGCTTCCATTGATGGTTTGGATGTCAATCAGGTGATGATCCCTTATGAGGTCTCCAAACTGTTCCATAACCTTATCCGATCTTCTATTTCCTCCTCTTTTTTCATCTAAGGTTTTAATCAGGTTAAAATCCCCTCCTACTATCCATTGTTTTCCAGGTATGAGGAAACGCAAGGCTTTTAGATTTTGCAGAAAGTTTTCCTTTTCGTTTTGTATATGAGGACCATACACCCCTATTATAATAACTTCTTCCTTAGTTCCAACTATACTTGTTGTACCAGATAAAATTCTTGGGAGACTCATCCAGTTACTGAAGTGAATTTCCTCTAGGTTCCAGATAAATATCAAGCCACCAGCGCTTCCAATTGCATCTAGCCCCATCATTTCGTAGCTACTCCTGCTTTTATTCAAAATTTCTCTCATTTTCTCAGTACTTATTTTTGTTTCCTGTACTATCATTACACTGGGTTTCTCTTTTCTCAGTCTTTCATTCAAATACCTTTGTTTGCCTCTGCTGTTGAGGCCGCGTATATTCCAGGTTGTAATAATCATCTTAATAGTTTTGGGGGGGATTAGAAGACCTCTGATAGAGGGATCACTCTTCCAGAGTTAACAAGCATTTCACCCACTTCTTGTATCATTTCCCCCAAGGTTTTTCTCCCTTGTTTTTTGCCTCCCTTGCCAATGCTACCCGCTCCTATGCTCTGCATTTCCTGATTCTCTGGTTGTTGGTTTTCCTTTTCTTTTGTCAGTCTCTTCTTTACCTTATAGCTTTGGAATGCTTCTTTGTATTTTTGTTTTTGTTCTTCTGGGATGAATCTTTCATCAAGCCGTTTCCATTCCTGTAGAAGTCTCGCCATTACTTGTTCTTCCTCTTCTCCTTTTGTTTTCTTTGGATCTATTTCCATGTTTCCTTGGTCCCCTTGGGTTTCACTTGTGGGTTCAGCCCCCTTTTCATTATTCCTATTATCTGCCTCCTTGTTTGATTTTTCAGTTATTATCTCCATTCCTTCTATTTCTTCTTCTTCGCTCACCTCTGTTTCCAACCCTTCTTCTTGTAGGGCTTTAAACATGTTTAGAGATTCTGTTTTCTGGGTTTCTTTCTGTTTACCCCTCTGCGTTTTTTTATTTCCTCTTCCTCTTCTTCTTGGGGCTTCTCTGAAGTCTGCTCTTTCTTCCTCTTTTTTCCTTGTAGTATTGCTTCTGCTTTTTTCTGCTTCCCTTTCCTGCTCGGCTAGCGTAATAGGGCATTCCCTGAACAGATGACCATATTCATGGCATATTCGACAGCGGAAAGGTATATGTTCGTAGTCTATTGGTTGGTGCCATAGTTCATCATGGTATTCCAGTTCAATAGTGTCTGGGAGAGGCTCTGTGATGTTCATGTAAGCACAGATTCTAGCATAGGTGTTGAACTTTCCTCTCTTTGTTGTTTCCGCCACTTTAACAAAGGAACCTATAGTATTTCCTATGCCTTTAAGGATATCTGGTTCCCAGAATTCAGATGGAAGACCAAAGAGTCTGATCCAAATCGAAACATCTAACATCCTTTCCTTATCAGGGTTGTAACAGTCTACCCATTCTCTCATGAACAGACCAACGTTGTTCATGAAATAAGGTCCTTCCTCAAAGATTCTTCCTCTATCTTCAAGGTTGGAGAATATGACAGTGAAGAATCCCTTCGCTCCCAACTTGACTTCCACATGTCCTTTTGGTTTCCACCTCTGATAGATCCATCTCATGAGATCCTTTTCAGCGGGCCAATATCCTATAAACTTGCAGATCAATGCATAATCACGCATATAGCTTCTGTAATTTTCTAGTTTATTAGGAGGAATTACAAACCTGGGTCTGCTCGAAGTCCTCGGAAGACATTTGCTTTGGGATCCTGATATCCTTTGCTCTCCCGATTCTGAAGTTTCACCTTTAGTGGATTGGCCTCCTGCAGTCTATTTTTCCTTTCTGTTTTCGCCCGTTAAAGCCGCTTTGAAGGAGGGGATCTCTCCCCCCCCGGTCTCGGACTCCATTCCGTCCCCACCTGGCGCGCTTCCTCAGTGGTTCAAACGCCAAGCCCGCTGACAGGCAGGCGATCTTGCAGGCTGCAGAGTATACCCTCGTTACCTGCATGTGATCGCTTCTCCCGCCGAAACCTCCACCTCCCATGATCAACAATGGGCATGATATCAAACATGTTATCCAAAACCGACTTCTAGAGGACAAAGAGTTTGAATTATGTGACATTGTTGATTAAATTTAAGTTATGCTTGGAAATCAAGCTCATTTTTTGTAACTATTAAGTAGTTATACTTGTAATGTTTTGACTTTGACATTTTATGAGAAGAAGAAGCACTCAATTAATGTTGTTATGTGTTTAATATTTGTATTATGTGATTTTTGCATTAATTTTTATGTTAATCATTACATTTTGAAAAAACAATGATTATTATTATTTTTTTGACATGAAATTCATAAAAAAAAAACTTTTATTTAACCATTTTTAGTTAAAATTTTCCTATAAAAATTGTGATTTTGACATGCCATTTCTAGCAAAAAAATTACAAAAAATCATCAAAATGTGTAGTTTTTTAGTTATATTTATGTTGAAAATGGTTATTTTTATGTCAAATGTTAAAAATTATTGTTTTTTAGAGACAATTATTTCATGTGGATTGAAAAATTAATTAACGATATATAAATATGTAGAAAATCAAAAATTCAAAATATCAACCTTCTTCTTTAAATATGCAAAACAATAAAAACCTCACTACAAAAAAAAAAATTAAAATAAAAACAAGAAAATATGAAGAAGAAGACCACTTCAAAAATGATTAAATTTAGAAAATAATTATTTACATTTCATACATTTAAAAATTTAAAGTAAAAAAACAGGTCTTTTAAAAAAAAGGCCCTGATGCAAAATTACCACTTTTTAAAATCAGCATGAAAATCACTACCATTCTAAAATGTAATGTACATAAAAAAATTTAAAGTGCCAAAAACTATGCTCTAAAAAAACCACGTGTGTTCTGCATCACCCATTTTCAAAATCGGGTCACTTTTTTTCTATCTCTACGAAATGGGTAACAGTATCAGTTCCCGTTTCAAGGTTTACATTGTTGAGGGGAAAACCAAGTATAAATGTCAAAGGGTAGTCATAAAAACCAAAATGTTAGGTCACAAATTGTCACTAGGAGTCATACTAACCCTCCGTTGCTGAGTCATCAACCAACTCTCAATCAAAACTTGAACAAACAAACAATGAGACTGCTACCCCAACTCGACCATATTCATAACTTGACATTGAAAAGGCCCTTCAAATATCTCAAGAACTCATTTCTATAACTCAAGAGAGATTTGAAATGACTTCATCTCTTCAAAAAAGATTGTGTCAACACTTATTCACACCTCTTGATCTTCATCTACATGAACCTACGATGCTTGAGTCACACGAAGGTATTCCTCAGACTACTATTACAATAAAAAATAAGTCACATGACATCCTTACTCGTAAAATTTCTAACTTTTCTATGTTACCCGCTAGTGAGACCAATTGACCAACCTTTCTAGGAGGCTCTGATTCTCCTCCTTCTCCACTTAGTTAACCTTCGTCCTCGGGAAATTCCCCTGGTGAAGAAGGCTCTTTCGAGTCCTCAAATTCAGAAGGATTTCCTATCATGGAAAATAATCATGGTGATAATTAGGGCAACCCACAAAATGATTTTGCAGTCCCTTGGTTAGATAAGGATGCTATGGCTATTCTCGACATGTAGCATCCCCTGCTAAGGAACCCTCACAAGTTTTTACCAAAGTTTGAACTTGATTGGAAGCAATATGCTAAGGATCACATCAAAGAATTTATGTTTTCCATCAGACAAAAAAGCATCCGCCATGAGTATGTAGTCTACAAACTATTCTCATATACCTTTGAAGGAAAAACCACTATGTGGCCTTTTTCTCAACCTCTCAAGAGCATCATTTTTTGGGTATAGTTTGAGTAATTTTTTCTTCAAAAGTGTAGAGAGGACAAGAGACTAGAGGTTCTAGTCGATGAACTACCATACATGAAAATGTAGAACAAATAAAAGGTAAAGGACTTCAACATTAGATTTTTATCATTAAAAGATAAGATACCTGTTGAATCCTTTCCAGCTCAAAATATCATAGTTGATTACTACATCAAAAATTTACCTCATCATATAGCCATGAGGGTAAAAAGGGCATAGAAACCAAATGTACAGACAAACTTTGAGGAAGCTTTACAAGCTGAAAAGGAAATTCTTAGTCTAAAACTTATTATTGATAAACAATCAGACGTTGCCTCCTCTTCTGGAAAAAAACCAGAAACATCAAAATAGTCTTCAGTAAGAAAAAGACTAATCAAATTTAGACTTAGAAAGCCTCCAAAAGGTTATAAATAAATTATCAAATGAAATAATTGACCTTAAAAAGGGAGAATCTGAACGATTAGCTAATAGGCGAAATTTTAAGCAACCATTTAGGAGACCGCCTCTCAAAAAATCACCTCCCTTGAATGAAGGACTAAATGCCAAAGGAATGCAAAATATTTTGTAGGATTTAACAAAAAATATTGATTCAACCCTTGATAACAGTGAAGAAAAATAAATTGGATAAGATTCTAAAAACATGATGAATTTCAACCTCCTGATTTTTAGCTAAATTTATTTAAAGAAGATATTAACCCTGTTTTTATCCACATTAAAACTTTAGCTACAAGTCAAACACCACCTACATTAGATAAAAATGCAAACAAACCATCACCTAACACCCAAAATCTATAAATTTAAATATTAAATATGATCTAGTAGGTGATCTTAAGAAAATAAAAGTTAATATCTCCTTGTATGAACTTTGGAAAATTCTTGTAGTTCAGGAAAAAAATATCAACAACATATTTAAAAGCTCTTGCAAGTAAATATACAATATCTACTTTTGATAAGATTTATTTGGAAAACTTTCAGATTTTAAAACACCCTTCTACTCAGAAAAATAAATCCCCACCATTCTTGTTAACTTTGGAAACTTGTATCCGTAATTTCCATAATTGTATGATCGATGTAGGTGATTCTTCAAATGTGATGTCCCTTTCCAATTGTAAGAAGATTAATGCAAATTTGAAACCTTATGATATAAAATTGTATAATTGGACAAAACATATGTTAAAGTAGTAGTGAAATTGAATGATGTTTTGATCAGATTTTCATGAGACCATAAAGTCCATCATATTATAGAGATTGTGGTTGCTGAAATTCCTGAAGTATATGGGACGTTTCTGAGTAGGGATTGGATACAACACCTTAAAGGACTTATGGAAACTGGTTTGACTCAATTATGGATACCTTGGAAAGGGAAGCCAAATACAATCAATATTAACAAAGATCTTGTTGACGCTGCGTCAAACACCCTCCAAAATTTTTCCTATTGAGGATCTTATGATTTGTCATTCCATGGTCACTTCATGGTTAGTTTATCTTAAATGCTTGAGTCTTCTTCTCATATTTTAGGTGTTAAAGTCACTTGCTCATACATGCTCAACCCTTGAAGAATTTATAAATTCCTGAAAGTAAGGCTTGCGTGATATCTAGAAATAGTCCTTATGCAATGTTAAACACAGTGCACTACACAACCTATACCGACAGACAATAGGTTCTCTCCATTGATAGTCTCCCTCTCACTATGGTTGCAATTGTACTACTATTCTTGTGAGTTTTCTCAACTGTCACTTTCACGCACCTTTGTTTTCACAATTGTCATTTTCACTTTTGCAACTATCGTTTTTCCTTCCTTTTACTTTAAAAAGTGTCATTTTCACTTTATCTTCACTACAAAAAGTGTCATTTTCACTTTGTTCATATTTGACTTCTGCATGTGTCACACTCTGGCGTATCACTAGAGGCAAATCTAGATCACTCTTTGGCATTAGCAAATTATATATAACATAATAACATGCACTAAACACTCTCCCATGACTTTGTGTAATTTCTAGTTGTATTTGTCACTTGTGTCACAACTTGTATTCTAAGTGTCGTAATACAATGTTTCAACTATCACACTTAGAAATAAGTGTCACTTTGCTATCATTTCAAGGTATGCATGATGATTTTGAGTATTGTGCATCCTCTTGGATTTTGTTTGATGGTATAGATGTGTCTGGTTCTATTTTGGAACTTGTTTTCATGTCTTGTTCTCTCTTGTTCCACTAATCCCACATTTGGCCATTTTCAAGCTTCCCGTTGTCCTCACACCTTTCCTAATCAGTGGATGAGCACATACCACGTTTCTAGTAAATAGTGGTGCATCCCTTACCCTATGAAAATGCCTACTGTACCACCCTGAGGGCCTCCTTCTTCACAGGACATTGCACAATCTTGAACTGTAGTCTCTTAGTCTCCTTCCTACTTACCTTTGGAAACTACACACAAGACTTGCTCCGCGTTGCTTCCTATTGTGTAGTTCACACTCACAGTGGATAATGGAGCCACTCCTTGACCTTTGCAGTGGGAAATTTCACACACCCTAAGCCTTCTCCTCAAGCATTGCGTGTTGTGTAATTACAATGAGCAATAATGCCACCCTTACCTCTTACACTTGATCACTATACGTAGACTGAACCCTTCCCACCCCCCTAGCACATGTTGTAGTTTTAGTGGACATTGCAACCTCTTCTATATCACTACTAAAGAGAAATGTGTAGTACACTAAGCCTTCCCTTCCTTCATTTCTTATTGTGCAGTTTTAGACAACAAGCCATCAACCCTTGTCCACTAAACTTTCCCATTCCACAAAGAACCTCCTCAGACTCCCTCTATACTATGCAGTGCACACTTCTTATCAACAATGAGACACCCCTAGACCACTGCAACTGAAAACTATGTTATGTTCTCCCTCCTTATCTCTTGGGAAGCTATAATCCCTACGCCCATAGTAGCTGCTTCCATCATTGCACACACATTCTTGTCTGTCTTTCTTTCCCTAGCACAATGTGCATTTCTAGTTCACAATCACTCATATATAGCATCCTACAATTGCACATTGTGCCCAAGGAAGTCTATCCCTCTCATCTCTTGCATAGATTCATCATGGTAAATCTCTTCCATGAGAAAAGAAAAGGTAGAATATAATTTTTCTAGATTGATATTGCCTTATCATGAGTGAAATTCATATGAAGATGTACCATCTCAACATGACAAGGTGATGCTCAAGGAAGATGTTAAGGAGAGGCTACAAGGAACCACTTGTGGAGAAGAAGCACAAAGAAGAATCATCAAGAAGGCATGAAGCAATCCTGAACCATGAAAGAATGAATACATTTCATGATGATTCAAAAGGTTCCAACACTGATCTAAGACCCTTTGG
Source organism: Pinus taeda (assembly GCA_000404065.3). Lineage (NCBI taxonomy): Eukaryota > Viridiplantae > Streptophyta > Pinopsida > Pinales > Pinaceae > Pinus > Pinus taeda. Next base: position 5,390 of record APFE030907160.1, on the reverse strand, counting down.
AGGGTGAAGATGAAGTACATATTAGATATATCATCAATAATTCAAGACATAGAAACAAAGAGAGTAGCTTGGAATTGCCACATCATCATGAAGTTCCATGTCATGATTGCCAAACTATGGATTGTACAAGTGTCATCAAAATTTCATATGCGTCAATGAGTCTTGTCACATGATGTGGAATGTAATTATGTATTTTCAGTAAAATGAAAAAACTTTAAATGTGTGGAAGTCCAAGAGTCACATGTGTAATATGAAAATTCACATGTGGACCAAAGAGTCAATAAAATTTTAAAGGTCACTTAGGAGTCCAAGAGTCAAAGGGATATGAAAGGTCACTACTCTTGTAATAAAGAAACCTCTTAACTCAAGAAAAGGGGATATTGGAGTCTTAGACTTTGGAGAGCTAGCCTTTGCTTCTTTAGCTTGGCATAGGAGAGAATATCATTCTTCAGAGAAGCAATAAGTGACTTAATGTTCCACTGTTGGAGCTAGTGTCTCACCATTGTAACTATGTACTTGGATATTTCACTTAATAATTAGTAGCTCATTAAGCTGGCACACTTTCATGCATGTATCGTGAATGTTGTAAGACAATTCTTTAGACGTTTGTGATATATGTTATGTTCACATTTACTAAAGAAATTGAACTACTCCATTGGATTTGGTGCTTATCTTGTTTGATGTGTGTTGCATTTTCTTTAATGATCATTGTTTCTATGTGAACTAATTTTCTATATAACTAACAAACCTTTCCTTTCTCTTGTGTGCCTCTCTTAGGATAATACTATTAATTTCCTTCTAGAGACTCATTCTTGTCTCCCCTCTTATGAAGGCCTCCTTTTACACATTGCAATTGGTGTTTCACAGTGTCAACTTGCTTGCTAGTTTCAAAGGTTATGTTCATACTCTCTTATGTTATTCATTACAGCCATGGAAAACCTTGAGTTATGGTGGTCACGATGCTACTCTAGATGGGGCTCCTACTCCAAACAATGTGAAGTCTAATTGGGACTTCACATCGGGGAGAAATCCTATATGTTGGCAGTATCTATCACCATTAACATTCTAGCATAGAAGGAGGGCCAAATGACAAGATGTGTCTGTTAAGTCTATTTTGAATCTCTTATCTTAAATGACTCATTCCCAAATCATAATCCTGGGGTGTTTTTCTAAGGAGATTGACTTTACCATCCCTCCTGATCCAAAATGGATCCAAAAAACCCTCTAAGTCTTCAAAATCTTCAAAACACTTGAAACTATCGCATAAGAAGAAATTATCAAAAAGTCGGAATACACTATTAGGAGGCAAAAACATAAAGAAATCATTGAAAAATAGAGTATCGACAGTTTAAAGAAACTTTGAATCAGAGCCGTTGGATCTAGCCAATCAACTGTCCAGATCTGATTGGCAAATCGCAATTGGTAGTGGCAAAGGGAGGCTATTGGCGGGGACCACAAGGAATACACAACAACGATTAGTAGGGTCAACGAGGGTCGTCAATCAAGCGCGCAGATCGACAACCCACGTTACATCGCAATATCGCATCGGCAAAAAAGAGTAGAGCAATTACAATCAACCTGTGGTATGTGCGAATGCGATTGCGATTGCAATATCACATCGGAACTATGCAAAGGATCAGGGTTGATAATAATTATAACTGCGATAGCCAGAACTGATCATATTATCAATGATATTATATATATTTTGAGATCTAAAAAGCAAGGTTTTCCTTTGTATTTTGCATTTTCATTGAATAAATGAAATACAAAGGAAAAGGCGCCAATGCGATATTACATACCCAAAAGGGTTTATTAACACTATTATATATGATTTTAAGTTCGATAAAGCCATTTTTTAGGTTTTTCAATGTTTTTAATGTATTTTTAATACAAGGGGAAATCACGATATGAGTAGGATTTCGGGTGGGCCAAAGGCGGTAAATGGTTTGGGCTAGGCTCTACCTGACCCAATACAATGGCTGCCACGTGTCCAGGCTGAGGAGAGAGAAAACCGCCCTCATCGGGTGGTTAACTCTTGTACAAAAGAGCCACTCGAAATGGATCTCAATCGTTGGATCAAGACCTCTCAGATCAACGGTGGAGATGCGATGTTGGTGTACAAGCGGACCCGATAGGAGTTATAAGGTTGATTCATAATATTTGAAGTCTGATGAATGGTATTTGGCAGGATTTTTCCATGTTTGAACGTGTTTCTTTGTGTAAACACAGAATGGCAATTTCAAAGGATTTCAAAGGCCTGATGACCATTCCATTACAGTACAGGTGGCCACCAACCTTGGAAGCATTTAGCAATGATTGCTAATGCTCAGAAAGGGATCTGAGTGGATAGAGGTAGGGAAGCCAAAGAACCCAAGAAGGTGAAATGAACAGACAACACCAATTGGCTTTAAAGCCATAGAAAGAGAGAAAACAAGGGCAGAAGTAGTGCTGAGATAGAGCAACAGAGATAGAGAGTCAGTGAGTTGAGTTTGTTTACTTAGAAGAGACTTGGGGGATCCAAGTAAAGCCTTATTGTTTTGTATTTGTTGTGTAAGGCTCAATTTGAGCTCACTGTTATAAAACTCTATTTTTGAAGACATAATAGAGAGGTCAACACTGAAGGCTGGACCAGGAGACGTAGCCCAAAAGTGTTGGGTGTACTCCTTATTAAACTTGCTATGTTTATGTGTGTTGTTTATTATGTTTCTTTTACTGCTTCATTGTCTATGTATTTCACAATCTTATCGATCCATTGCACAAAATAACATAGGCATATCCAAGAACATGAGTCTGTAATACCTTAATAATTGTCTAAGATCATATATCAGATCAAGTGGTATCAGAGCTTTAGGTTTGCTAAGGTTAGACAAGCATGTGCTGGATTGTTGAATGCTAACTAGGTCAAAGCTCAAATTAGGAGAAGGAGATCTGGTTGAGACTAACCTAGAAATAGGAAGAGTCTATCCTAGGAGGAAAATGGTAGAAGAAATTCCCTTGGAATCAAATTCTCAGTTCATGGACAGTTTCATGACCGTGAGAGCCATGGTAGAAGAGATGTATCGAGAATTTAAGAAAGGTCGAGTTGAAGATACTTCAACCTCTAAACAAGATAAAGGAACAGAAGAACCTCTTCTAGATGGCCATTCAGAAGGTAGAGGGAAAGGGAAAGAGCCTCCTCTATCAACACCTCCTTCTAGCCCTTTGATTAAATTAGATGTAAAATTTTATTTGCAAATATATGATGGCGAATTAAATGCAAAAGCTAGATAACTAGATTAGACAGATTAATGTATATTGTAGGGTGTAGAACATCCATTCAAAAAGGAGAAAGATTTAGCTGGCCAGCCTTCACCTTGGAGGAATTGCCCTAGTTTGGTGGGAAGGTAGGACACAAGATGATTTGAAGAAGCATGGTAAAATTGTTTCTACTTGGAGTGAATTTGTTTTTGCCATTAAAAAACAATTCTATCCACTAGCTTATATGCAGCAAGCAATGATGAGTTGGCAAACTCTTCGCCAACTAAAAGGGCAAAGTGTACAAAGCTATAACCAGGAATTTAGAAAAAGAGCTTTAATTCTAGGCATTTTGGTAGAATCACCTAAAACTTTATTGAAGTATATAGGTGGTCTACACAGCTATCTGAGGCACACCATTCTCATGTTTAACCCTACTAGCATAGATGAGGTATCTGTTCAGGCTACACATCTAGAGGCTAGAGGCAAGAACGTGAACCCAGAGATTGGGGGATCATCAAAACCCACTGCAAGCAAGAACAAGGAAAAGAAGAAGCAAAAATGGAAGGAGAGGAAGACAAATACTGTACAGAAAGACAAACCTTCATGCAATCACTACAAGAAGGATGGGCATGATGATGAACACTAATAGTCTTTGCATGCAGAGCTGAAACCCAAGAATTTCGATGGCAAGAAGAAGAAGGTTGTTGCTACTATTCAAAAATATTTGGGGTCAGACTCAGGCGATGAAACAATAATCACAGCTGTAGGTATAAAAGGTAAAAATTCTGAAGCATCTACTAGTAATTCTGCACAAGCTATTGATAATGAAGAAAATGAGAGGAAAAGACATGAGCTTTTTCATATTAGAGTTATTTCCATGCATCAAAATATTGATACTTTATTTGATAGTGGTTCACAAGTAAATTTGATTTCTGAAGCAATTGTAAAGAAGTTGGGACTACTAACCACACCTCACAAGAAGCCATATCCATTAGGTTGGGTATGTGATAAATCAAAGCTACAAGTGACTAGACAATGTAAAATTAGATTTGCTTTTGGGTCAAATTTTGTAGATGAGGTTGAGTTATATATATTTCCTTTGGATATATGTGGTATTGTCCTAGGGAGTCCTTACTTGTATGATAAAAAAGCCATTTTCTATAGAGCTGAAAATAAGTATCAACTCACAAAAGATGGAATAGAATATATTGTAAGAGCTCATCAACTCAAAAATAACTACACTCTCATTAACTCAGGGCAGATGAAAAGAATTGTAAATTCATGCAAGCAATTTTTACTAATGGTTGTAAAGGAAAAGACCCGTGATAAAACCAGTGTATTTGAAGGCTCTGATGCTAAACAGAAAGCTGATTTAGAAAAAGTTGTTTAAAAATATGATATCCTATTTCAAGAACCTAAGGGTCTGCCACCCAAAAGGGACATTGTACATGATATTCATTTGCCGCAAGATGCTCCATTGCCTAACATCGGAAGGTACAGAAGTTGCTCGGCAAAGGGTTCATAAGACCAAGCACTTCACCATGCAGATCTCCAATCGTATTGTTGAGAAAGAAAGATGGCTTGTGGAGGATGTGCATTGATTACAGGGAACTGAATAAAATAATGATCAAGAATCGTTATCCTCTTCCTCGCATAGATGATCTATTAGATCAGTTTAAAGAAGCTGTTTACTTTTCCAAGTTGGACGTGTGTAGTGGCTACCATCAGGTCAGAGTTGCAAAACAAGATGCATGGAAGACTGCTTTCAAAACAAAGCAAGGGCTGTATGAGTGGCTAGTTATGCCTTTTGGCTTAACTAATGCTCCTGCCACTTTCATGAGGGTTCTGAATGATGTACTTAGGACTTTTATTGATGATTTTGTAATTGTATACTTAGATGACATTCGTGTACTCAATAAAACATGGGAATCACATTTAAAGCATGTGAAGCAGACTCTAGATTTTTTGAAAAAGGAAAATCTCTATGTTAAATTATCAAAATGTGAATTTGGTAAAACATCTTTGAATTATTTGGGTCATATTGTAGGGGGTGGTGAACTAAAGATAGATCCCTCTAAGGTTGCAGTCATTGTTAACTGGCCTAAACCCAAGTCTGCTACAGAAGTTAGAAGCTTCCTAGGGGCAACACAATA
>APFE030907148.1:0-22230 GCA_000404065.3 Pinus taeda | reverse complement strand
GTAATGGCCATAATAAGGGGTAGAGCTCATGCTTGACTTTTTCCCATGTGCTATGTTAAATGTCCCAACCATCTTTTCCATTTTATAATATTATTTTTCTTTTGTTTCTTGCTTGTGGCCAAGACATGCTTTTAACATTCTTTCAGCTGCATCAACCTCCTGGGAAACATTTCCAAGCGCAACCTAAACATGTGGACAAGGGGAGTGGGTGTGCGAGTGCCTTGTGGACCCAAAGAAGGAATATGATGAAATAGGGGTTGTAATCTGCGGAGGGGAGGGAAAAATGTGGATGGGAAAACGCGACTGTGCTACCAAAATCAAGGTTTCCCAAACAGTGCCCTTCCTAAAGCCATAGGCCAATAAAGGAGATCCCACAGGACTAGGATGGAGGATTAACCTGCCCCATTTGAGGTGAGGGAACAAAACTATGGTCAAAGCCCTTCCTTTTATCCAAGTCACTCAATAATCCATTCCCAGGATGCCCAAGGAAAAACAAGCATAATCACCTAATTGCACAATGAAGAACATAACTTTTGGGTTGGATATCCCACCTTCAAACATATGTTCTCTAACGATGGGTGAGGGGACATATGGCTGATGCAGGGAGCGAAGATCAAATGGCACAATGTATCATCTACACTGGTGTTTGTTAGGGGCTATTGGCTATTTTCTCAAGATAGATCTAGGAGAAATTTTTCTCCTATGGGGTCACCCACTTTTGGTGGGTAACATGCATTTTTGGCATTGAGATTACCACACTCGCATATTTTTCGTATCTAAACAAGCTCCTACATCATCAACTACCATCTAGTACAAGTAAGGATATTCTAATTCTTCTCGCTTTCCGTTCTATTTTCATTTACATTTTTGATATTTCACATTTTAGTTATGAATTTGTATGGCAATGCCTTATATATACAAGTGAGACCCTAGGGCTAATGGAAGGTACAAGATAGGCCTTAGGGATAATGGAAGCGTGTGTAATATCTCGTTTCATAGATATTTCCCCAAACCCTAGTAAACTCCAACCAAATACATACAAAAGATATAATAATCGGGAAGCTGAAAATGATGGAAATAACAATGGTGCCACATCTAATAATATAAACATGAAATATAAGCAGATACTCAAGAAATGCAGAGAGAAATGCTAAGCTATTTTATTATACTGAGTAATAGAATGAGTACATGAGGTGATCAGAAAGATGGCACCTCGAATTGCACAAGGAAAGTGAAGAAATACACTCAGAATAACAAAGGAATGGCCTCTCTCTGAACTGCGTCCAAGCTACTGGAAAATTGCCGTGTTGCTACTGCTGGAAATCAAATGAGGATTTGGGGCTGTTCCCCTCCTCAGAAAATGCCGAAACTTTGGAATCAGACTCTACTCAAGAAACCCAGAAAAACCCAGAAAGATTTTCTGAAATGGCCGACCCCCGAAAATCGCCCCCTTGAGGACCCACACAGTCCCTCAAGGCTCTGCGCTGCCACTGAAAAAAAACCCCTAGAGAACTCTGCCTGAAACTCAGCCAAAATCCTCCAAAATGCAAGGGCTGATCCCCTGGTCAATCTCCCAGCACAAATCCCCCTGCAAAACCTCAACCCAGAACTCCTGCCAGAAAGAACTGCGTCATCCCTCTCAAGACTGCGCAGTCATCCAAGATGCTCAATCCTCCTGCCAAATGCTGATGAAACTACTGCAAAAATACCGATGGAAATACCTTGCCCGAACAGGCACTCGAAGTCCCCCGGGGGCTAAGGGTGAGATCTCCGAACAGAGACACTCAATGCACTAAATAGTGCTGCAGACTAGCTAAACAGCCAGCGTGCTAGAAGTTGAAGTGACTAGCTCAAATGCACATAATCGAATGACAAAATGAGGGGGCTCTTCTCTCCTTTATAGCATTGGCCTCTCCCGATCCCAAGGCTCACCTCCTCCAACGTAATCTCCTCTTGCCACGTGTTTCTTTTCCATCTGCGCAGTCCCTCCAAGTGTTTGTGTGGGCCCCATCTCTGCGTGGTCCTTTGGCCCCCTTGGCTCCCCTTTAAGTCACAACGTTGTGCTACTAGGAAGTGACTTTTATTCTAAAGTGAGTTATGTCCCCTTTTCCTCACCTTTTTATTTACAAATAACTATAGAAGGCAAAATTGAGCAAAATCAAATATTCTAATTAGCCATGGCTAATTAGGAATATTACAGAGTGATACCTGGTGTAACCTTAGTATCTTCTTCACACATTGCAGGTCAATTGTTCTCTGACATAAGGGGAAATACATAAAAGAAACTAAGTCTAATGAATGATAATAATTTCAAAGTGTTGTAGACTTATGATTAATATGATTTGTGATATTTCATGATCTATATTGTAAATTTATGCAAATAGAAAATAAAAGGATGGGATTTTTTGTTTTTGAGAGTGGTTGAAAGGAAACAATAATGTTTAATCTAGAATTATGACTATGGGCTCTAAAATCCAGATTTGGAGGATTTCTTGTTTAAGAATGATTGGGACTAACAAAATTGCAAATTGCGTATTGTCTCCAACCCTTTCCCGTTATCAATTGATGCAAAAAATTTGTTTGAAAGGGCTTGTTACTGCAAAATTTTGTAGGCCTAATGCAAATCCTCACTAGGAAGATCCAAACCTCGTGGCAATAGGAGAATGGCCACCACTGTCACCTCAACAACCTTTCCCCAACTATATAGTGGTATATTGCACCACATGAAAGAATTCTCTGTATGTGGATCACCTAGAGTATATTCAACAAGGAAGGTTTAAATGATGTGGCATGTTTTCATAGAAATGAGTCTAGAATCAAAATGTAATCGGTCAAATCTTATATAAACATAAAAGTGAAGAAATTCACTGGTTTACTTTTTATTTTTATGGTTACATTTTTCTATATAATATTTTATGTATGTATTTTTCTATTCCAAGGGCTTTTTGGATAATAAAAATTAAGGACAATTGCAGAATTTTATAAAACGAGATGGTTGTTTGGTTGAATAAGGAGTGTGCCTTATTTCCACGAGGGCTGTGGGGTCAAATCGATGCCCATGTTGAGTTGGTTGATCAATGCTTGTGGATTCTGGCTGGAGGTGGAATCCCAAAAGTTAAATGAGCTCATGCTTAATCAAGAACAAGTTTTGAAACCAAGCCCTACTAGAAACGATTATACTTGGGGAAAATCCTTCAACAAATAGCTCTATTATGATGCAAAATAAACTGAAGCCCTTGGTGAGGAGCACTCTAGTGCATGGCCCAACAAGAAGAAATGAACTCTACCTTACACCAATAAGAGAGATGTGCGAGTAAAACCCTAGACATCCCTAAGGAAGTGATAAAGATTCCTTTCTAATGGATTGATCTAGTTAGTTTTTATAGTATCCTTTAGTTATCCACAAATCGCCTTAAGAAATATGTGAAATCAACCAAGAAAGATAATTCATGATGAACACCAAAGGTTTCATGAAAATATTTCATATTATGGAAAAACGATCCCAACAATTCACAATGATCAACAAAGGAGGGAGATTTCTCTTTGTTTAGATTAGGATCTCAACATCTTTCCTCCTTTTTCTTGAAAAAAAAGCAACTTTTCATCCACAACATGCTTCACGATTAAGTCAAACTACAAGTTATTTCACTACATTACTTAAATCTTAAAACAGGTGAGACATCCCACCAATTAGAGGTTTGATTTGACAAAAGGAGGTCCTAACTAGTCTAAGGGTACAACGTTCCATCAAGAAATAACATGACATTCCTTTAAAAATGACCCTGAGTGCTTAGGAAGTCAAAAATTCCATTTTGTTTGCACAATGTTGCTTGAATGAAGATGTTGGCCTTTCCAACAGCTAGTTTAATGTGGAAGACGTCACTTTCCTTGGTGCAAAGATGATTCAAACCATGCTTTAGGATCCTTGTTTGTTTTTGACTTGAAATGTACCTTGCATTGCTTGGAGACCTATATGGCTTTATGTTTTTCCTCAACATTCCTCCAAATTGACCTTTACATGATCCAATGGGTAGAAAGGGTGGACGCCACTCCTTGTCTAGGTCCATTTGCCCTCTTTTTGTGTGGGTTAAGGCTTGAACTTTCTTGAACATGAGTTGTCGTTGGTCCATGATGTGTCCTTGACTTGCTTTGACATATTGTGTCTCAACACATTTTCCATGATACCTCTTTTAACCTCGTGGTTTCATCAAAAGTAGAAGTTGACTCGTTTTGAAGATACCTCATCGATGCAAATGGGACATTAAAGGGGGCGTTAGTAGTGCTTTGACTTGGAATTGATTACGCTTGACTTGGAGGTCACAAGAGATCTTTTCATTGCCTTGGAGGATGTGGGTCATTGCACTAGGGAGCATTAATGTATCACAAACTGTGAGACTTCAATGAAGAATGATGGTAATGGCCAAATAGGTATGCATACATATCGATATGGTGGATTTGGGGAACAAAGAGTGCATTAAGGTAATGGGAAACTCAGGGGAAAAGTACAATAAGCGATCACCTTTATAGGGCTACTCATGAAGTGCACCAATAAATCATCATTCGTAGTAGATTCAGCTCCTGAAGCTCACATATCACCGTAGGAGATAAGAATGTTGCGTGATGCTTTCTTTCGCATAGTATTTTTCTCTTTTCCTTACCCATCGAATGTTGAATGAAATCCTTTCCTTCTAGTACTAACCTTTCTCTAGTGGCTTGTGGATTATGCGAACCTCATAAGGTGTCGATAATTAATATTCTCTACCAAGTTGAGTGATGCTTTGTTTTTGGGAGGGTCAATTGTGAGAGAAACCTAGGCCTTATATGTTGAGGGTTTCTAAAAAAAATAATAGCACCCCCATTCATACTTTTACTAATGAACCCTTTCTCTTATATACTCTCTCTCTCTCTATTTGTGTTGCTTGCCCCTTTCCTAGGATACATCACCACTAACGAGTCTCTCTAGGTCGTCTTCTCAGGTAGGGCCCGACCTGAGATGGCTTTTCCTTAGATGGGACCAATCGCCATTCCTCTCATTTGCCTATTAGGGACTTTGGTCTTGGTTGTCGTATCCTATAGACTGCAGCTATGGGATCACATCTCCAACCATTGCTCCAATGCTTGCTTCCACTCATCTGTTGCATTCCCCAGTTCAAAACTAGGATTGTCAACTTTTTCTTCTTTCCTTCACTATTTGTGCTATAGAGTTGTAATTCTCACCTCTTTCATTTGCTATCTCAACTAGTGTTTCCATCTCTTACTTCTTAGCTTCAGTAGTTCATCTCTGTTTTTGTCCCCTTTTGCTTATTTGGTTTAGTTTTTTGATCTTGGATTTAGTAACTTTGATCTCTCTTTCCTCCACTAGTTCATCCCTATATTTTCCACCTCTCCTTCCTTCTCCTTTTCTCACCTTCACTCGCTTCTCACCCTCATTGAGATTTGCTATTGTTATCGCCTCCTTGTGTGTGGAAAGACATTTAATTTTATGTTATAGGGTGTGTTACGACAATCTAGCAGGCCTTAAGGAGGGAAAGCGTACGGGCCAAAGAGCTAAACTAAGTGATAACAATGTGATAATGTCCCATTGTCAACACGACCAGTGTCCTGTGCTCTTTGTGGAATTTTGCCAATGGGAAGAGTCCTGGTAGATAAGTAATAATCTTTTATTGATGTTCTAGGGTTTTAGGTACTAGGTGATGAGGTAGGACGTCTTAAGGGAAGCTCTATGTGATAATATGGAACGTCAAAAGGGTTTTCGCTCCCTATTAGAGACTTAGAAGATATTTGTACGCGATCTATGGTTTTGTGAATTATTGTGGTAAAAGGTATTCCTGAGATCAAGGCAAGGAGAAGAAAGGGCTTCTTATGATTTATTCTAATTAATACTAAGCTCATACAACCCTCGAAGAAGTCCCCGAGTCAGGGAAATTCAAACTAGGGTTTCCATTCTAGGGCACACCTTTAGTGTGCTTTTTACTTTTTCATCATAATGATTTTTATTCTGTGTGCATAACTTAAGGGTTAGAGCATGCTCTTATGATTTAGTATTTGAGATAATTTATTGCTCATTAGGGTTGGGAAATAAAAGGTTTCCTTTTAATGAAATGGAGAATCAAGTGCTCAGGAACCGGGTGATGACCAATGAGGAGGGTAGAGCTCATGTTAAGATTTTTCCCATGCGCTAACTTCTATCCTAACCTTCTTTTACATTTTGATGTTCTTCTTTTTCTTTCATTGTGACCATAATATGCTTTCCATTTTTTTAGTTGCATTAACCTCGAGGACAACGTTTCTCCTACTTAAGGAGTGTGGACAAAAAAGTGCCAAAACCCAATGAACCAATGACAAGTTAGACCAGAAGAATGGCGGTGGTATAAGGGGCTTGTAATGTGGTATGGAAAGTGGGAAGTATGATGTAGGGAAAGATGAACATGCTATTTCAATCCGTATTTCCCAAGTGCCCCTCCTACAACCCTAAGGCCTTAAGGGAGGTCCCACTAGATTAGGGCTAAAGATTAACTCCCCTATTAAAACAGTCAAGATCAATCAATCTTCTAAATCACCCCTTTATCGATACTAAATGCGCAAAATATACAAGTATAAGCACTCGATTGCAAAATGATCAAAGCACATTTTGAATAGAAGCTCACTTTCATCCAAGAGGAAATGTTGGATGGGGAGAGGTATGTGGTTGATGCAGATGGCGAAGGCATATAATCATCAAGAAATGGATATAAAAGGTTGATGGCTAGCTGGTTGTCCGAGTGGCTATCAAATGCAGGAGAAAAGGTTTCGCCTATGGGGTTACTCATTTTGGTGGGTAACAGGCACATCATAAAAAATTTAAACGCCCAACATTTCAAGCTCAACATTTCAGCATATGGAGGATCATCAATAGGTGCAATATCACGTGGAAGTTGCTCAAGGCCCAACGATCAACTCTTTTGGGGCAACAAGTTTAGATTGTTTTGGTTTTCCTCTCTTTCATATCTAGCACTTAGGTTAGTTATCTCATCTAAGGAGATTTATGAGTTAACCCCATGTTAGTTTGGTTTTGTTTTTTAATTGGTTGTTATCTACATGTTGTGAATTGTAATTAATCTATGTCACTAGGCATTTAATGAAGGGTAAAATCGTAGTGGACCTATTAGCATTCTCCTTTCTCATTCGATTCCTCTTAGTTTTTCTTAATTTTCTCTAAAATTGAGTTGTAACAACTCTCTCCTTCCTTGTGGTAGCATATTTCCTCACTTTAACAATCATGCCACATTTTGCCAATTTTACTAATGAGTTGTCATTAACTCTTCTATATCTCAGGGGAAGTCTCTCTAATTCTTTTTGGTGGCAGGGGATTTTAAATTTACTAAACCCCTACCCTAGAGACCTATTACCACTCATATTAGCAGGCTTATAAAGGCTTGGCCAAGATTCCAAATGGTAAGCACACATCAGATGCCCCTAATGTCACCCAAGCACACTCTCCTCTCACTTTTGGCAAACTCCCAAAATTCCATAGATGGTATTCCAATCACCAAATGTATTAGGATGACCAGAGCCTACAAACTATGAAATGATGAAGGGTAGGATTTAAAGAGAAAAAATAGATTTGATCTGATGTTTGATATATTACTGTAGAAAACACAAACCAACGAAGAAAATACTAAATTTATGAATGAAGTAACCTTGACAAAAGAGCCACGATTGATTATGAAGGCCCTCAACAATGTTGGTATTTAAACCATGAAATGATGATTTACCTTGCATTTACAGACCTGCAAACATGAAGTTTTGCAGAAACCAACAAAGAAAAGCTAACTGTAGGGCCTCTCATAAGCCCAAAATGCTATAGAAACTTATGAATATGAATTTGAGATGATATTATAATGAAATATAATGAAAATAAACATACTAGCACTTCAAAGTATTGATTATTCAAAAAGTTATTCAAATGTGGAAATTGTTACTCAATTTTGGGGCACCAACTCCTCGGGTTTGAAAAATGAAAGTGTCCCGATTAGCATGAAACATGTTGCAATTGTTAGGACAACTGAAATCACTTCCAAAGGTGATTGATATTTAATTAGAAAACTTTAGAAATGTTCTTGGGGATTAGAAGGGTTAGAATCAACTTTTCGTGTATCACAAGGCAAGGGATTTTACCAATACTTGAGCTATAATTACTGAAGATAAAATCAGATTTCTAAAATCTCCTTCAAAACCCTTCCACATTTTTAGATCAAAATTAAATGCAAGAAAGGAGAGGGGGCACTATCTTTCTTAGATATTCAATGTGGCACACCATTCTAAAAAATGAGCCTAGAATCAAAATGTAATCAGTCAAAACTTATTTAGACATAGAAGTAAAAAAATTCTCGGGATCAATTTTTATCTTTGATGCTTATATTTTTCTATAATTTATTTTTTATGTATTTTTTTCTATTCTCAAGGCTTTTTATATAATAAAAATTAAGGGCAATCACAAATTTTAGTAAAAAGAGATGAGGAGTGTGGCTTATTTCCACTAGGGCTATGGGGTCAAATTGATGCTTGTCTTAAGTTGGTTATTCCATGCTTGTCATTTATGGCTAGAGGAGGAACACTAGAAGTTAAAAATCACCTCAAGGCTAATCAAGAAAAAGTTTTGAAGTCAATCCCTACTAGAAAGGATCCTACTTAGGGGAAAGTCGTCAATCATTAGCTCAACTATGATGCAAAATAAATTGAAACCCTTGGTGGGTAGCACTAGGGAATGGCCCAACAAAGAGAAGAGACAAACTCTACCTTACACCAACAAGAGAGATGTGCGAACAAAACCCTAGACATCCCTTTACAAGTGACAAAGTTGCTTTTCAAATTGATCAATCTAGTTAGTCTGTGTAGTATTCTTTAGTTATTTGAAAATTTCCTTAGGAATATTTGAAATCAACCAAGAAAGATAAACTTCAAGATGAACACCAAAGATTTCATGAAAATATTTCACATTATGGAAACATGATCTCAACAATTCACAATGATTTGAAAAGGAGAGAGAGCTCTCTATTTATGGATGAGGCTCTCAACACATTTCGTCCTTTTGCTTCAAAAGATAAGTGACTTTTCATACACAATATGGTTGGAGATTAAGTAAAATTACATTTTTTGTCGTCGCATTACATAAATCCTTCAAATGAGGTGAGATGTCCCACCAATTAGAGGATCAATTTGACAAAAGGAGGCCCAAATTGACCTAAGCATACATTTTTCCATCAAAAATGGCTTGAATTGTTTGAAAAAGTATCTTGAGTGCTTAGGAATTCAAACTTTCCACTTTTCTTGCACAACGTTACTTGAACGAGGGCTTGGACATTTCCAATGGCTAGTATAATGTGGACAACCTGTTGAATTTTCTACGACACTTAAGAATCAGGTTTGATTCTAATATCACAATCACAAAAACACTCAAATGCCACAGCGAAATCACTTTGCACAATGGAATAAAAAATAACAATGAATCAAGTGTTACACAAGACAATTTTTTAGACCACAACTTGTTATATACAAACTTTAATACAACAATCTTAGGGCTCCCATACCATGGATCATGGCCCTTACATAGAACCCTATACAAGACACAACTAGGGCTTGGTGTCAACAACTATGACCACCAATCTTTCCCTGAACAAAGTACAATTGACTTGGTTGATCATAACAGTCGTTTCATTGCACTTACCTTGAACACATCTAGCAGGTACTTTGCCTCCTCTTTTGCTGATCACTACAACTTCTGCAACATCAAAATGGTTGCATTTCCAGCCGTCAATCTGCTACTATCAACTGCTCTTGGCTTCTCCAAGATGACTGAACATTGGCTCTGTGATCTTCCCACTAACAATGTCCTCTACCGCTCCAAAGGATCCGCCTTAGACTGTTTCGACTCATCGGATGGAGGCAATCTTTCGGAAGGGAGATGTAGAGTGGGCAATAGAGCTGCGTGCATCAGAGGTAAGGACTACAGGGCAGACGGTTCATCTAGAGATACAGTCCATCCTTGACCGGTATGCCATAGTGTTTGGGGAGATTGCGCCAAGACAGCCACCGTACCGGGGGTTTGAGCACACCATTGAGCTTGAGCAGGGCATACAGGCAGTGATTACTACCCCCTATAGGCATCCCAAGGCCTATCGGGATGAGATTGAGTGGGCCATTTAGGAGTTGCTGGCTCTTGGGCACATTCGGCCGAGCACAAGTCCTTTTGCTTCTTCCGTGGTGTTGGTGAAGAAGGAGGACGACACATTGAGGATGTGCATTGACTACGGGGCCCTGAACAAGAAGACACTGAAGAATAGGTACCCCAAACCCAGGATTGATGAGTTGAGAGGAGCGCGGTTCTTCTGGAAGATTGATTTGAGATTTGGGTACCATCAGATTCGCGTGAGGGAATAGGACATTCCCAAGACCGCCTTCAAGTGTCACTATGGCACTTTGAGTTTTTGGTGATGCCCTTCGGGCTAAACAACGCCCCAGCTACATTCTAGTCTTGCATGAATCACATCTTCCGCAATCACTTAAGGAAGTTTGTGTTGGTCTTCTTTGATGATATCCTCATTTATAGCAAGACATGGGAGGAGCATCTCCAGCACATTGAGATAGTATTGCGCATCTTGGAGGAGCAAAAGTTCTATGCCAATCTCAACAAGTGTGAGTTTGGGTTGACGGAGATGTTATACTTGGGAGACATCATAGGGGTGGACGGAGTGAGGGTCCACGAGGAGAAGATCAAAACCATCAGAGATTGGCCGGAGCCGAGAAACGTGACAGAACTTTGAGGATTCATTGGCATTTGTACTTACTACCAGAAGTTCATCAAGGGTTTCTCACAGCTTGTTGCGCCCTTGATAGATTTGACGAGGAAGGGGGCATTCAGTTGGTCGGATACAGCGCAGCGAGCCTTTGATAGGCTCAAGGAGGTTATGAGCAGCTGCCCAGTGCTTGCATTTTCGGATTTTACGCAACCATTTGTTTTGGAGTGTGATGCATCGGGAGAGGGGATTGACACAATGTTGATGCAGGGAGGTCACCCTATAGCCTTTGAGATCCGGAAGCTCCTTCCGCATGAGAGGTTGTATTCATACGACAAGGAGATGCTAGCCATCATGCATGCATTGGCCAAGTACTGGCAGTATTTGGTGGGTAACAGGTTCAGGGTGAGGACTGATCACAACGGCCTCAAGTTCTTTTTGGAGCAGAAGTAGCTACAAGAGAGGTAGCAGAAGTGGATCAGTAAGATCCAACCGTATGACTTTGACACTGAGTATGTCAAGGGTAAGAACAACGTGGTAGCAGATGCCCTTTCACGGAGACCAGCCACGTTGTCTCTTATGAGCTCGGACGCAGACTGGAGGGCTCGACTCCTAGTAGATTACTCCAAGGATAGATTTGGATGTGAGGTTCTGGATGGGCAGGTGGCGGATGACAGGTACAGGGTGGTCAATGAGATCATCTACTACAGGGACCGGATCTTCTTGACTGAGGAATCTCAGCTCAAGAAGAAGATACTGCAGGCATCACATGATTCACCATTGGTAGGTCATCAGCGGTTTACCAAAACCTACAGGGCCATTAGAGAGAGGTTCTCATGGAAGGGCCTCAAGGAGGACGTACTCCAGCATGTCCAGGAGTGCGATGTTTGCCAGAGGAACAAGGGGGGGATGAACCATCCAGCAAGACTATTGCAGCCTCTTCCCATTCCGGAGGGGAAATGGGAGTGTATTTCGATGGACTTCATCACAGGGTTGCCCATGGTAGAGGGCAAGAATTGCATCTTTGTCATTGTTGATTGGCTGACAAAGTACTCACACTTTTTCGCCATATCCGCACACTACACAGTAGCGCAGGTGGCCGAGTTGTTCTTCAGAGAGATTTTTCGGTTACATGGTCTTCCCAAGACCATCACCAGTGACAAGGATAGCCGTTTCATGGGTGGATTTTGGCAGGAGCTTTTCCGGTTGGTGGAGACGGAGTTGACACCGAGTACGAGTTATCACCCACAAACGGACGGGTAGAAAGAGATAGTTAACAAGTGGCTAGAGGGCTACTTGCGTAGCTATGTCAGTGGGCAACAACGAGCATCGCTGAAGTGGCTGCATCTGGGGGAGTACTGCTACAACACTACACATCACATGTCCATTGGTATGTCACCATTGTATGCTTTGTATGGATATCATCCCTTATCTTTTGCTGACGTGATGCTTGGTGCTAGCAAGGCTCCGAGAGCCAAGATTTGGATCCAAGAAAGTCAGGATATTCTCCGAGCTCTGAAGGATAATATGGCTACAGCGCAGAACCAGCAGACGCTGTATGCCGACAGGGGTCGGGTGGAGAGACAGTTTGAGGTAGGGGACTTGGTCTACCTATGATTACAGCCATACCGACAATCGTCACTGAAGCAGAAGGGGGCGGAGAAGCTCAAGCCCCGCTTTTATGGGCCATACAAGGTGATATGCAGGATTAGACAAGTTGCATATGAGTTGGAGCTGCCCCAAGGCAGCAAGATTCATAACATCTTTCATGTATCATGCCTGAAAAAGGCATTGGGGCAGCATGTGATAGTGACAGATGAGCTACCACCCATGGATGATGAGGGGCATTTGGTGTTGCAGTCAGAGGCTATTATTAATACCAGGGAGAGGCAGCTGCAGAGCAGGACAGTCCAGGAATTTTTGGTGAGGTGGAAGAATTTACCGAATGAGGATGCCACTTGGGAAAGTGAGAAAATTTTGCAACATCCATCACTTTAGTTGCTTGAGGACAAGCAACATTTTGCCGGGGGAGACTGTAATATTCCTAATTAGCTATGGCTAATTGGAATATTTGATTTTGCTCAATTTTGCCTTCTATAGTTATTTGTAAATAAAAAGGTGAGGAAAAGGGAACATAACTCACTTTTAGAATAAAAGTCACTTCCTAGTAGCACAACGTTGTGACTTAAAGGGGAGCCAAGGGGGCCAAAGGACCACGCAGAGATGGGGCCCACGCAAACACTTGGAGGGACTGCGCAGATGGGAAAAGGAACACGTGGCAAGAGGAGATTACATTGGAGGAGGTGAGCCTTGGGGTTGAGAGAGGCCAATGCTATAAAGAAGAGAGGATCCTCCTCATTTTGGCATTCGATTATGTGCATTTGAGCTAGTCACTTGGACTTAGAGCACGCTGGCTGTTTAGCTAGTTTGCGGCACTGTTTAGTGCATTGAGTGTCTCCGTTCGGAGATCTCACCCTTAGCCCTGGGGGACTTCGAGTGCCTTCTCGGGCAAGTTATTTCCATCAGTATTTTTGCAGTAGTTTCATCAGCATTTTGGCAGGAGGATTGAGCATCTTGGATGACTGTGCAGTCTTGAGAGGGATGATGCAGTTCTTTCTAGCAGCAGTTCTGGATTGAGGTCCTGCAGGGGGGTTTGTGTTGGGATATTGAGTAGGGGATCAGCCTTTGAATATTGGGGGATTTTGGCTAAGTTTCAGGCAGAGTTTTGGTGGTTTTATTTCAGTGGCAGCGCAGAGCCTTGAAGGATTGCATGGGTCCTCAAGGGGGTGATTTTCGGGGGTCGGCCATTTTAGAAGAGCTTTCTGGGTTTTTCTGGGTTTCTTGAGTAGAGTCCGATTCCAGAGTTTCAACATTTTCTGAAGAGGGGAACAGCCCCAAATCCTCATTTGATTTCTAGCAGCAGCAGTAGCACGACAGTGCTCCAGCAGTTTGGACGCAGATCAGAGAGAGGCCATTCCTTTCCTATTCTGAGTGTATTTTTTCACTTGCCTTGTGCAAGTCGAGGTGCCATCTTTTTGATCACCTCCTGTACTCATTCTATTACTCAGTATAATAAAATGGCTTAACATTTATCTCTGCATTTCTTGAGTATCTGCTTATATTTCATGTTGATATTATTATACGTTGCACCATTGTTATTCCAATCACTTTGAGCTTCCCGGTTATTATATCATTTATACGTATTTGGTTGGAGTTTACTGGGGTTTGGGGAATATCTCTGAAATGAGATATTACAATGATTAATTCTCTTGTAAGGTCTGAATGATGTGTTCTCCATGAAGATTGTGTAGCAGGATGATTAGTTCTCCTGTGAGGTCTGGATGATGTATTCTCCATGACGATTGTGTAGCAGGATGATTAGTTCTCCTGTGAAGCCTGGATGATGTGTTTTCCATGGCGATTGTGTAGCAGGATGATTAGTTCTCTTGTGAGGACAAGATTGATTAAGTTCTTCTGTCGAGGCATCCTACCCATGCAGTCTAGGACTCATGGGAAGTACTTCTCATCTGATCAATGAGCAAGGAAATGAGGATAGGGACCATAGTAGTACCGATGGACGCATCGCTGTATCTACTGTATTCCCTATGCTAGGATGACCTTCATTGATCTGGGATCAATGATACTGGTCTGGGACTAGTGGTAGGAGTTGTACCCATTATGACACTGACTTCGGGTCGGTTGAGGACTGGTCTGGGACCAGTGGTATATACTCCGAGACTGACTTCGAGTCAGTAGAGTACTGGTCTGGGACCAGTGGTAGGACTTGTACTTACTATGACAGTGACTTCGGGTCGGTTGAGGACTGGTCTGGGACCAATGGTACACACTCTGAGACTGACTTCGGGTCGGCGGAGAATGGTATGACTCATTCTCGATCAATTCTTCTTCTTCATGGTTCAGTAGAGCAGAGCCAATAGGGTTGAGCAGAGCAGAGCAATGCCGACAGAGCTGAGCTGAGTAGAGCAGAGCTAGCAGAGCAGAGCTACAGAGCTGAGCAGAGCAGAGCCAACAGAGCTGAGCCAGCAGAGCTGAGCAGAGTTGAGTAGAGAAGAGCAGAGCCAGTAGAGCTGAGCAGAGCTAGTAGAGCTGAGCAGAGCAGTGCAGGGCACTGATAGCAGAGATACTACAGTTGGACATATGGATCAACGGATGGAGTTCTCCCTAGTTGAGAAGGAGTGTTAAAATTGGCAACTAGGGCCAAACTCCATGTGGGTCATATTATTTATGGCAGCTGATATTTTTATTGGATCCCTTTCATTGAGAGGTGTAGAATTGATCTAAAGATCATTCGATTCCGATAAGTATTTATGAAGTTATGAATTTATTTATGTTATGGACAAATTGTTATGTCGGCCAACAACTTATGTAGGCTCAGAAGCCCAATAGTCATGTCTATTCAACCTTTACATTTTAGTATAAATAGAAGAGGACTTCAAGTCATTTCTACACACTTGGATCTCTTCCTCTCTCTACTTGTCTTTGGGTTTTAGTAGGAGGAGAGATCCTAAGGAAAAGCCGGAATAGCCGGAAAAGCCAGAAAAGCTGGAACTGCCAGAAAAGCCGGAAAAGTTGGAATTGCCAGAAAAGCTAGAAAAGCTAGAACTGCCAGAAAAGCCGGAAAAGCTAGAACTGCCAGAAAAGCCGGAACTGCCGGAAAAGTCGGCATAGTCGGAAAAGCCAGAAAAGCTGCAACTGCCGGAAAAGCCGAAAGTGCTGGAAAAGCCGAAAAAGCCGGAAATGTCGGAAATACCGGAAAAGCCGGAAAATCTGGAACTGCCGGAAAAGCCAGAAATACCGGAAAAGCTGGAAAAGCCAGAAAAGCTAGAACTGCCGGAAAAGTCGAAACTGCCAGAAGAGCCGGAAACGCCGGAAAAGCCAAAAATACCGGAAAAGCAGAAATGTCGGAGCTATCGGAACTGCTGGAAAAGCCGGAACTACTGGGAACTGCCGAAACAGCTGAAACAGCTGGAGCATCCGTCTCCGAAGGAAGGCAGCGTGATGTATGAGATCATGGACAACATAATAAGCAGCATGATGATATGAGCATGGACATCATAATGATGCATAATAATATGAGCATGGGCAGCATAATGATGAATGAGATCATGAGCATGGGCAGCTTGATGATGAATAAGACCATGGAAGATGCAGCATCAATATGAGAGCTACTCAGTCATCAAGGTTGAACACATGTGACAGTATAGCAAGGTGTCACATGGTAATGTGCAGCAAATAGACGAGATGCAACACTATGATAGGTGAACGAGTCACCTTAGAGAATCAGTTGAAGCAATATGTCTTCAACTAATCTCATGCCGATATCAAAAGTCAAAGTGATTGACTTCTATTGTAAATGTACTATCTCTCTCACTTTCTCTGCTGAACTTTGAAGAACATAAAAGAAGAATTGATCAAGGGTTTCCCCACATTGGGGTTTGTCCTTGGCTAGTGCCACATCTTGTGTCCTCTTTTCTTGGCTTGTCTTCTGCGATTTATATTTATGTTCTATCTGCAGTTTACTTTATGCTGATGTGATTGCTAATGTGTAAAAGCAATTGAAATAAATTTCTCTAGCATAGAACATACCTAAAATTAACATGGTATGGCTTTTTAAAAGGGTTTTCGTTCTCTATTACAGACATAGAAGAAACTTGCATGAGATTTAGGGTTTTGTGAATTATCGTGGTTAAATGTAATCCCGAGAAGAAGGCAAGGAGAAGAAAGCACTTCTTATGATTTGTTCCAATGAATACTAAGCTCATACAACTCTCAAAGAATTCCCCAAATCAAGGAAACACAAACTAGGGTTTCCCTCCTAGGGCACACCTCGGGCAAGAGTTTTTATGGATGAAAACACAAGGGATGCTTGTCAAAATTTCAGAACTTCTCGCTAACACCCTAAGCTTGAAGTCTATGATCCCGGAATACACCGTTTCACTGTAGAGAATTACTCTCGATGCCCTAAGCTAGACTTCGAAGAAGAGGGGACTAGAACTTTGGGAGAAGAAAATATGAAGAAAGAAGAATTTGATCACAAAATGGTTTGGACCAATTGCTTCTCCTTTGGGCTTATGGAGTCCTAGATGCTTCAGATTTTCCATAATTGTCTTTAAGGAGGTCAAAATTGATGCCCTAGCTACCAAACCTCAGCAATTACCCACTCAAAATTTATGGAGGTTCATGGAGGAAAAACAAAATTTCATCCACTAGGAACATTCATCACATGTCATGCTATGAGCAACATGTGCAATTTCTAACCATACAACTTTCAAAATAATTCTTCAACAATTAGGGCACAATATAACACTAATCTAGTTGCAACAATTCCATACATTACACATTTTTCAAGAATGAAACTTCAACAAGTGGCACTTACAAGATGAAAATATGATATATCCATCCACAAATGAAGAGATAGCTCCATAGAAAATCGAATTTCAGCTCGAAATATCAAAATGCATCCAAGACATCCAATAGCTAATCCAAAGAAAAAGTTTGGATTTTACAAGAAGGCCGAAGTTCCCAAGTGTGATGATGATCCAAAACAAATGAAGTTGAGTTTTAGTTACATAACACCTAGTCGGTCAAATTATTAGCCCAAGTCCCCTAACATTATAAAAATGTGCAAAATACATGCCTTTGTCACAAGCTGACCAAGTAGCTTTTACAAATTATGAAATAACCATCCCAATGCTAGCCAAATTGATGACATCATGCTGATGTAGGGATGTTTTAGGGCCACGTAGAGTCATCTTGGTGCCAAAATGTGTGAGAGAGCTCCATAAATCATGAACAATGGGGTGGCTCCTTACTCTCCATGCAAGTCGTCATGTGGGGCCCCAAAGTGTGTTTGGGGCACAGAAGATGGTCTCATCGGTCTCCTGATCATAAAATAGCCCGTGATGCTCCAATATTGAGGGCTTTGGCGATGGTGCCTGCCCTCCCATGTCTCAATGGATGAGACAATCCTCCTCTGGGCCTTGGATCAACTGCAATATAATATTAAGCTGGTTGGGTAACACTGGTCCAAGCACATCATCTCGTGAATAATGTAGGTCAATGAGCAGACTATTGAAGGTGTTGAGCGTGCCCATTGCATGTAATGTTGCTCTACACATGATGAGAGTCTGATGGATCTCAACTCTTCACCTAAGGGTGTCAATATGATCCTCTAGTGGACCTGGGCCCTGCTTAAGTTGCCCAACCCATGATGAAACTACCTACCAATCGCATATAATATCCAATGTGCATCCTCACAATTAGGTACAATACTTCATTGGTACATCTAAGTGAATAAAGCTTGTTTATCAAGGGCACATTGAGACTTCATAGTGAGATTCCTTTCCAAATTTAGTGTTACCTCCCTAGGTAGGAGTGGGTAATAAACAACCCTATTAGGTGTTTCCAGGCCCTTAGGGGAAAGACAGGTCCCTGGTACATCCTTTACTTGATAGGTGTCATGTGAATGATGATGAATGGATGGGGACACTAGGGTCTGAAGGCCAAATGCCGTGGGTTCAAGGATGGAAATGATGATTATTTCGGTGTATAGATGTAGTAGGGAGCAATCGTGGATACATGAGTTACCCCGTCATCTGTTTTACCACCCTTCTTTACTTTCCTTTTTCCTTGTCTTTAATTTTCTTCGTATTACTGGTTAGGGATCCAGGAAATGAGAGAATGTTGTGTATGATATAAGTAGTTATTAGCCCCTTACGGTTGGGCAGTTCATCGCCCACCAAGGTTTGGGACGTGCATGGGTTCCTCAATGATTTGGGGGCACTCATAGGGCCTTAAGAACTAGGGTGATGGCCGTAATAAGGGGTAGATCTCATGCTCGGATTTTTCCCATGTGTTATATGAAATGCCCCGACCATCTTTTGAATTTTATAATATTCTTTTTCTTTTGTTTCTTGCTTGTGGCCATGATATGCTTTTAACATTCTTTTAATTGCATCAACCTCCCGAGAAACATTTCGAGGCCCGACCTAGACATGTGGAAGTGTGGAGGGGTGTGCTAGTGCCTTATGGACCCAGAGAAGGAATATGATGAAATAGGGGTTGTAATGTGCTGGGGGAAGTGAAAATTGTGGATGGGAAAAATGGGACCGCGCAACCAAAATCAAGGTTTCCCAAGTAGTTCCCTTCCTAAAGGCATAGGTCAATAGAGAAGATTCCACGGAACTAGGATTGAGGATTGGATATCCCACCTTCAAACATATGTTCTCTGAGGATGAGCAAGGGGACATATGACTGATGCAGGGAGCGAAGATCAAATGGCACAATTTATCAACTACATTGGTGGCTGTGAGGGGTTGTCGGCTGTTGGTTGAAGAGATATCTAGAGAAAATTTTCTCCTATGGGGTTACCCACTTTGGGTGGTGTTGTTGCACATAATGTCTAGGCACCGTGACAACGCTCAGATCAGGGGTTGTCACCCTGATCCCCAATCTCTCCGTTTAAGCTGTCTCGCTACAACAGGCTAAGGGGGGGTAGACCCTATGGAAAAATGTAATGAAGAGGAACTAGTTGGGAACCAACTAGTTTGGGAGACACAGCGAGGTGATAGGCTAAGGGGGGGTAGACCCTATGGAAAAATGGAATGAAGAGGAACTAGTTGGGAACCAACTAGTTTGGGAGACACAGCGAGGTGATCAAGTACTTGATTAAGATTTAGCAAGACTTAGGATTTGATTAGATTTTTAAACGATTGATACCAGTGCCTTATGGAGTCAACGATCTTGCTAGGGAAATTAAGATCAAGTAATCAATTAGCAACTGCTGCTTAGGTGAATGACTATCTTATATGAAATGCAGATCCTAAAACTAATGTGAGATGCAAGAATCTTGGTTAGTTTTAGATTAAATGCCTATTTAAATTGTGACTCCTTCAATCCTTTCTGTGTTGAGTCTGATTTCGTGGTAATTGGCAGAGAGAAGATCAGAAGAAGCAAAGTAAGGTGTGATTAATGATACCTCTCCTAAACTTCTAACATATTTGGTGCCTCCGGTGCTGCAAAGAGTTGTGGCTCTGACGACTGTAACGTCATCATTTTAAGTACTATTAAAACAGGTTTCTCAAGAAAAGATGGATGGAGATCTATCTGTCTATTGACCAAATTTATGGTTGGAATTAAATTTTATCTATGCAGAGTTAACTTATATGCAAATGCACTGGAAGATGAGATGAAGTTAGACTTGAGGATGGGGAAACACCTGCATTGCTAAAGCCTTCAATTACCCAAATGAGATGTTCGCTCTATGATGCATGAGCATTTAACCCAAGAGAAGATCATTGTATTTTAGTAGACATAGGGGGTCGTGTTTTAAGGAAGTTGGATTCCTAGGTGTTGAATTAATGTAATATTTAGGCTTTTGAGTGAGTAGGATAGGAATTAATTAGATAATGTGAGATATTTTGTAAATGCTCTCGAATGAAGGAGAACATCAGTGGTTAATAACTACAAGAGAGTTAGAAGTCAATTATAACTCTTAAGGTTCATGATTCGAGGAACTAGAGAGGATTCTTAGGGATTAACTGGAGTAAGAAGTGGACATAGAGGACATTTAGGAGTCAGTTCAGTAGATTAAGGATTTGAACCAGAATTAGTTCAACAGAACCTTTCTGGTATAAATGTAAGCCTACGGGCAGAGTGTAAAGGAGGAGGCTATTGATATTGAAGATCAGGCCTGAGAGGCAGAGAGTCTCGAGATATAATCATTTGTTTATACTTATATATACAGAGGTTTATTCCAGAACTGTATAGATTTGTGAAATGAGTATTTAATGAATGGATTATATGTGAATTCGTAGGTTCTTTAACAGAGGTTGCAGGCAGAGTTCTGTAAAATACGCAGAGGAGAAGAATGATTCGGAGGAATCATAATGGATTATCGAATCCAATTGAAGGATCAGAGTGAAGCTCTGGAGAGACTGCGATGTGAGAATTCGCAGAGGAGTTAAGCTCAGAGGAAGTTGAGCAGTGGAAGAGCGGAAGGTCGAAACCCTGAAGAAAAACCCGAAACCACAAAACACTGAAAACATGCATTAAAGTCAAAGCAAGGGACGAACGAAGAGGCGAGTCGTTGATGCAGAGGAGCCATCAGATCTCAGAGATCAACGTGTTGGCATTATGATATAGTTGTTGTCCTTGATGGCAACTCACTCAGAGGTATGATACAGGTGATGGCAACTTAATCAGATGGCAGATTTAGTGCAGTAGGTCAAAAGAAAGGTATACGCGGGTTAGACTTGATGAAAGAGCGTATATACGCGGGTTATCTGAGCAAAAGGCGTGTATACGTATACACGCAGGTTCACAGAAGGAAAAGCGCATACATGGTTTTGGTCCGTGGCATTTGGTCCATGGTATTTTGGTATTGGTCCATGGTATTTGGTTCGAAATGACGACTCCAGGTTTTGGGTCCATGGTATTGTTTCTACATGGTTTTGGACCATGGTATTAAGAGAAACCTAATCTATATAAGGAGAAGATCATTAGGCAAAAGGATAGCAACGAATGGATGTCTGATGAAGTGGGAAGATCTAGTATTGCTGGTTATCGGTTTGTGCTGCTTGGCTCGGGTTGGATATAACAACGAAGGGATAAGTAATTATCTTTAGATCTGTACGCGGGTTGTCTCTGGTGAAAGCGCGTATACACGCGGTTTTGATATAGTCAAGTAGCGTATGCATTATGAGATTTGGTGTTTCAGGTTGTTGTTGATTCTAGTGGTTGTTGCAGAGTTCTCGGCTCTGGTTTGTGTTTTGTGTTTTGATGATAGGGTTTCAGTGATTCAGTATTGGGTGATTTAGAGATTTATGATGCAAGTATAAGTTGATGATTGTATTGCAGCAGTGATTGTTTTGTACTTATGGATCCAGTCTAAAAATTTATGAAACGTGGTCCCTGGAAGAAAGAGAAGGTTGTAGCCTTCTATAGGTCAACACCTACATACTAGTATATCAGCTAGTACAAGAGCTAAGGGGGTTTTAGCTCCCTTCCAGAAGTAGCTGGAAAACAAGAGAGGGTTGTAACCCTCTACAGGTTGAAGCCTGTGTGCTGGTAAAGGACTACACCTATACATTGTAAAATAAGTTTCTTATTAAAGGAAGAAAGAGACGAATTGCAGCAGGTAGTTTTCACCCACATTGGGTTTCCACCTTATATCATGGTGTTCATGTGTGCTTCTTATGTGTGATGATCTGTACTGTTTTACTACACCTTATTACTGTTAATATGGTTAATAATGTTCTGATGCATTTACTGAAGATAAGCTAACTGAATCATAAGATTACTACATGTACGCTAGTTTCATTTAACACAGTCATGTATATACGCGGATATACTGAATTGAAGCTGCGTATATGAATCTGAGAATGAAAAATGAAAAGTATATGATTTGATAATATTGATTCACCCCCCCCCCCCC